>JAGDQO010002712.1:0-140692 GCA_018342035.1 Solanum appendiculatum
TCCAAACATGCCACACCATACAAGCTAAGTGATTGTGGAGAATTGAGTATCTAAAAACAAGTGTTGATCAAATTCAAGATTGGGAACTACCAAGATAAGGTTCTATGTGATGTGGTTCCAATGCAAGCTTGTCTTGTATTACTTGGGAGGCCGTGGCAATATGATCATTCAACAAAGCATGATGGGAGAACCAACAAGTATTCACTTGTGTTGGATGGTCGTAAGTATGTTCTTCATCCCATGTCACCTTCTCAAGTTAATGAAGTGTCTAAAAAATGAGAGAGTTGAAAGAAAAAGGGAAGGGTGAAGAGGGAGAACAAGTTGAAAATGAGGTTGATGAAGGAGATGAGAGGAGGGAGTTGAAAGGAAAGGGGAAATTGTTGTTGGCGACATACAAAGAGATTAAGGAGGAGGTTGTGGCTAAATGTCCTTTGATCCTTATCACATATAGGGATCATGTTTTGCAAGCTAACCTTTCTATTACTTCTCTTCCCCATTCTATTTCTTGTCTTTTTCTGGATTATGATAATGTCTTTCCCAAGGAGCTCCCAAGTGGATTACCCCCTCTTCGGGGAATTGAACACCAAATTGATTTTGTGTCGGGTTCTCAATTGCGAAATAAATCGGCTTACCAAAGTAATCCGGAGGATACTAAAGAGCCTCAAAGGAAAGCTGAGGAACTCCTCAACAAAGGCTATGTGAGAGAAAGTATGAGTCCATGCGTCGTCCCAGTTATTTTGGTTCTAAAGAAAGATGGAACATAGTGAGTGTGTATTGATTCTCGAGCCATCAACAAAATCACAGTAAAGTATCATCATCCTATCCCTAGATTAGATGATATGCTTGACGAGCTCAATGGATCTTGTGTGTTTTCAAAGATTTATCTTAAGAGTGCTTATCATCAAATCCAGATGTTCCCCCGTGACGAATGGAAAACCGCATTCAAGACAAAGTTTGGTCTTTATGAATGGTTGGTGATGCCCTTTGATCTCATAAATGCTCCTAGTACTTTTATGCGCCTCATGAATCATGTGATGAAACCTTTCATAGGGAAGTTTGTGGTTGTCTATTTTTATGATATCTTGATTTATAGAAAAAACCATGAATGAGCATGTAGAGCATTTGAGGTGTGTGTTTGATGTGGTTAGGAAGGAACAATTTTATGCTAATCTTGACAAATGTTCATTTTATGTTAATGATGTTTGTTTCTTGGGATTTGTTGTGAGCTCAAGGGGCGTTGAGGTTGATGAGTCTAAGATAGACGCTATTAAGAATTGGGCAATTCAAAAATCCATAAGCGATATTAGAAGCTTTCATGGGTTGGCTAGTTTATATAGGCGGTTTGTCAAAGGATTCAGTACCATAGCCGCTCCCTTGACCGAGGCAATCCGAAACGATAAACCTTTTAAGTGGGGTGAGGAGAAAGCAATAGCTTTTGAGGCTTTGAAATCAATGCTTAGCTCCACTCCTTTGTTGCAATTACTTGATTTTGAGAAAATGTTCGAAGCTGAATGTGATGCTAATAAAGTAGGCATTGGAGCCGTCTTATTGCAAGACCAAAAGCCCATTGCTTATTTTAGTGAAAAGCATAAAAGTGCAACTTTGAATTATTCTACTTATGATCTTGAATTGTATTCTTTGATTAGAGCATTGGATAATTGGCAACATTATTTGTGGCCCAAATAATTTTTCATTTGAACTGATCATGTGTCCTTAAAGCATATTCGGGCCCAAAGAAAGTTAAACAAAAGGTACTCCAAATGGATTGAATTCCTTGAAACTTTCCCTTATGTAATCTAATGCAAAAAGGGGAAGGGAAATATGGTGGCCGGTGCCATGTCTAGAAAGAACGTGTTGATAACTATTTTGTCTTCTAAATTTCTTGGTTTTGAATGTTTGAAAAATTGTACCCCAAGGACCCTATTTTTGCTCAAATCTTCCAAGATTGTGAGGAATGGGAAAGGGAAAGATGGCTAGGGATAGATCTTCTTCTCTCTATTCCAAATTTGATGGTTTCTTGTTCAAAGGCAAGAGACTATGTGTGCCTATGAGCTCTTGGAGGGAACTATTTGCGAGGGAGGCACATGATGAGGGATTTATGGGTCATTTTTGATTTGATAAAACTAGGGGAATTCTAGAGGAGCAATTCTATTGGCCTAAGATGCGCAAAGATGTTGTTCGAATTTGTGGCCAATGTATTGAATCTTGAAGCGCCAAGTCATGTCTCCTTCCCCATGGTTTTTACACTCCACTCCCCACCTCTCAAAGACCTTGTCTTGACATTTCAATGGATTTTTGTTTTGGGTTTGCCAAGGACAATAAGAGGTCGAGATAGCATCGTTGTAGTTGTTAATCGATTTTCAAAGATGGCTCATTTCATTCCATGTCATAAATGTGATGATGCTTCCAATGTTGCATCATTGTTTATTGAAAATGTTGTTAAATTGTATGGAATTCCTCAAACCATCATAAGTGATAGCGACCCAATGTTCCTTAGTCACTTTTGGAAAGAATTGTGGGTAGACTTGGTACCAAGTTGTTGTTCTCAACTTCTTGTACCCACCAACCGATGGACAAACTGAAGTTGTGAATAGGACATTAGGTTCTATGCTTCGTACCGTGGTACATGGAAAGTTGGCCTGTTGGGAGAAGCATTTTCCATTAGTTGATTTTGCTTATAATCGAGTTGTTCATAGAACTATTGGCACGACTCCATTTGAAGTGGCGTATGGTTATACCCCCCTAACCCCATTATATCTCACCCCTCTTGCTCAAGATGTTGTTTTAAGCTTAGATGGGAACAAAGGAGCGGAAGCTATGAAGAAACTTCATGAAAAGGTGAGGCTTCACCTTGAAAACAAAATACAAGAAGTGGCTAAGAAGGCGAACAAGGGTCGCACAAGAGAATTGTGCTTGAACCAGGTGAATGGGTGTGGGTGCATTTTCGCAAGGAGCAATTTCCCACTCATAGAAGGACAAAGTTTATGCCTAGAGGTGATGGCCCATTTCAAGTGCTTGAAAGGCTCAATGACAATGCCTACAAGATTGACCTCCCTTCGTAATATCAAGTTCACAACACCTTCAATGTTTTTGACCTCTCTCCATTTACCACTCTTGATGATGATGATTTATCGAATTTGAGGTCAAATTCTTTTCAAGAAGGAGTCTTTATGTCGCGTTACCGAGGACCTCGTTTCAAAAAAATACGACGCCTGGGGGCTTTACCAGGACTAACTAATAAAAAGCCTAGGACCAGAAGTGATCTTAGAAACCAATCGCGCTCCGGTAAAAAATCTCAATATCGTATTCGTCTAAAAGAAAAACAAAAATTGTGTTTTTATTATGGTCTTACAGAACGACAATTACTTAAATACGTTCGTATCGCCAGAAAAGCCAAGGGGTCAACAGGTCAAGTTTTACTACAATTACTTGAAATGCGTTTGGATAACATCCTTTTCCGATTGGGTATGGCTTCCACTATTCCCGCAGCCCGTCAATTAATTAACCATCGACATATTTTAGTTAATGGTCGTATAGTAGATATACCGAGTTATCGCTGCAAACCCCGAGATATTATTACGGCTAAGGATGAACAAAAATCCAGAGCGAGAGAATGATGCAATTCGGATTGCATCGAAGCCGTTCACTCGAAGTCAAGCTTGGTACCTTCAAAGAATTCAAGGGTTATTCATGAAGCTAGAGGTTTTGGAGCTTGAGTTGATGACAAACAAAGGGTTCCACGCCTTAAAGATCGCTTGGAAAGGTGAATAGAAGGCGATGGGAGATGCTGCCACATTCGGCGATTGTGCTACCTCATTCGGCGATGCGTCGAAGTTACCCCAGCTCACCAAATTTAACAGTAAGGAACAAGAGCTAGGTGAGGAAACTAGTCCATTCGCCGAATTGCCGAACCAATTCGGTGATGGGTCCTAAGCTCGCCGATTTGCATTTCGTGGGCCACTTTTGGGACTTTTTATAATAAATAGCCCAAAACTATAAATAGCTAGCTTAGGTTCTTATTTCAGTGATTGACTTTGATATTGAACATTATTAATGTGAACCTCTTGAGAGAGTGAACTTGGTACAAGCTTTTGGTTGGAAACTTGCTTAGAAACGTTGGTTGTGGGGTGAATCCACTTTCCTCGAGGTCATTGTAACAGTTAGGTACTTCTTGTAGGATTAATGGATTGAGGTCTTAAGGTTTAACATACCTTTTGGTTGCTTTCTATTTCCTATTTTTGTGTCTATCTATCTATCTTTACTTTCTTTTCTTTAATATCTGCATTTTGTTCATAATTCGTGGTAGGAATTACATCACTTTGTTAGGTTCTTTATTTGACAATGACCCGCTTATACTTCTTTAGAAAGGTATAATTTGGGCGTATCACCCGGCTATGCTAAGTTCACAAAGGATCATGTGATAACAAATAGGGCTGTCATTTTGAAGGTGATGATAAGTTGTAGCATTGTAGTGCCATTGCTACTAGATCGTTAGTACATAAGAAGGAGGATCCCGGCATTCACTATCCCATGTACTATTGGCATGTTACACTTTGTAAAGGCCATATGTGACTTGGGTGCTAGCATAAATTTGATGCCGATGTCTATATTAATATAGTTAGGCTTGGGAGCCCCCAAACCGACTTCAATCCGGCTACTAATGGATGATCAAACTGTGATAAAGCCAATTGGGGTACTACAAGATGTTCTTGTTAATGTTGAGCCATTCATTTTTATGGTGAATTTTCTGATATTGGATTGTGAGGTTGACTTTGAAGTGCCTATCATCATGAAGAGACCATTCCTTGCAACGGGACGTGCTTTAGTTGATATGGAAAGAGGGCAGATGAAATTTCAATTGAATAATAAAGAGGTAACATTTAACATCTGCAAAATCAATGAAGTATCAAAGTTATCTTAAGTTGGTATCCGTTGTGAATTATATTGAAGAGGAAAAGCCAGAGGTATCTATTAAGGAGAGGTTAGGTGTTGAATCACTATATGTCGTGATCATGAATTTTGATGGAGACTGTATTGATGGGTATGATGAGTTAGCTGTTGCACTTGATGGGGTGGATTACATTTGTTGCCCACTAAAGAGGTTGGATCTAGATCTAATGAATCGAGAAACTCTGCCTGCAAAACCATCTATTCATGAGCCTTTGAAGTTGGAGCTAAACGCTCCCCCATCTCATTGGTGGTATGTGTTTTTGGGCAAAAATAGTACTTTGCCAGTTATTATTGCTACTAATATTAATGAAGGGCAAGTTAAGACTTTGATATCGGTGTTGAAGCGATTCAAAAGGGCAATACGATGGACGATTGCTCACATTTTTGGTACTCCAGTAGGTATAATATGCTCTCACAAGATCCAAATCATGCCTGATAGATAGTAAACCAAGTATTGAGCATCAGAGAAGGTTAAATCCACCAATGAAAGAAGTTGTGAAAAAGGAGATCATCAAGTGGTTAGATGCAGGAGTAGTTTATCCGATTGCTGACAGTAATTAGATACGTCTGGTCTAGTGTGTGCCAAAGAAGGGAGGAATCACTAGGGTTCCTAATGCAAAGAATGAGCGTGTTTCGATGAGGTCTGTTACTTGTTTTAATGACGCCTGTCACTTCCCAATGCCATTCATTGAGCATATGTTAGACCATCTAGCTTGAAAGGGTTGGCACTATTTTCTAGATGGGTATTCACTCTATAAGAAAATATCAATCACAGCAGAATACCAAGAGAAAACCACTTTAAGTTGTCCCTATGGTGCGTTTGTGTTCAAGAGGATGTCATTTGGATTGTGTAATGCTTCGAAGACGTTTCAACATTGCGTGATGTCTATTTTTTCTGATATGGTAGAAGATACCATGGAAGTATTCATGGATGAATTTTTGGTGGTATGTCACTTTTTTTACGATAGCTTGGCACAAGTAGATGACGTTCTGAAATGGTATGAAGAGTGTAATCTTGTGCTAAACTAGTAAAAATGTCACTTTATGATCAAAGAAGGTATAGTTCTCGGTCTTTAATTCTCTAAAAATTTATCGAGGTTTATAGAGCAAAGGTCTAAGCGATTGAAAAATTGTCACCACCAATCTCTATGAAAGGTTTTAGAACCTTTTTGGGTCATGTTGGTTTTTCTAGGTGATATATTAAAGATTTCTCAAAAATGGCACATCCATTGTGTAAATCTCTTGAAAAGGAGAAAATTTTGATTTTGATGATACTTGACTGAAAGCATTTGAGGGGCTGAAACAGAAGTTGATTTTTGCACCGATCATTATTTCATAAGATTTTTGACAACCATTTGAAGTTATGTGTGTTGCGAGTGGGATAGAACTTGGTGTAGTATTGGGGCAAAGACGAGAAAAAGTTCTTCATCCCATATATTATGCGAGCAAAGACCTTAATGCTGCACAAAAGAACTATACGGTCATTGAACAAGAATAGCTTATTGTAGTCTCCGCGTTTAAAAAGATTAGATCCTATTGGCTTGGCACTAAAGTCATTGTGCACACTGATCATTCATCATTGAGATATCCTATGGCAAAGAAGGATGCAATGCCGAGACTGATTCGATGGGTGCTATTGTTGCAAGAATTTGATTTAAAGGTAAAAGATAGAAAGGGAATGGAAAATAAAGTTGGTGATCACTTGTCCAGATTAGAGGAAGAGACAATGTTGAAGTTAGCTGATGGAGTTGAAATTGATGATACGTTCCCAGACGAACAGGTTTTGGCTGATTCTTTTGATCTTATTCCTCGGTTCGTAGACTTCACTAATTACTTGGCGAGTGATGTGGTACCTTCAGATTTGTCATTTCACAAAATAAGGAAATTCATGTCTGATGTGAAAAAGTTTTTCTAGGAAGAGCCTTATTTGTTTCGTTTATGCTGATGGGATTATTTGTCACTATATTCTAGAGGTAGAGATGATGAATATATTGAAAGACTGCCATTCGTTTCCTATTGGTGACCATCATAGTGGTATCTGGACTGCTCATAAGATCTTGCATTGTTGGTATTATTGACCTACTATCCACCAAGATGCTCGTGATTTCGCCAAGTTTTGTGATCGTTGTCAAAGAGAAGGAGGTATTTCAAGGAAACAAGAATACCCACTGAATCCTATTATTGTAATTGAATTGTTTGATGTTTGGGGCCTTGACTTTATGGTTCTGTTTTTGAGTTCGAATGGAATGAAGTACATACTTTTATAGGTTTACTATGTATCTAAATAGGTGGAAGTTGTCGCGCTTTCAAATAATGAAGGAAAGACTATCACTGCATTCCTGAAAAATAATATCTTTTCCAGATTTGGTACACCAAGGACGATTATCAGCAATGGAGGTTCTCACTTTTGTAACAAGTTGGTTAGGGCAGTTCTTGAAAAGCATAATGTTCGACACAACATAGCGACCCCTTATCATCCGTAGTCTAGTGGGCAAGTTGAAGTGTCAAATAGAGAGATTAAGAAAATCTTGGGAAAGAATGTAAATGTGAATAGAATTGATTGGTCGAGAAAGCTTGATAATGCTCTATGGGCCTATCATAGTGCATTCAAGACTCCCATAGGTATGTCTCTTAACCAACTCATGTTTTGGAAGACTTGTCACTTGCCTATAGAGCTAGAGCATAAAGAGATGTGGGAACTCAATAAGTTGAATCTAGATTGGGATGTTGCATCAAATCAGAGGTTGAATGAGTTGAATGAACTTGATGAGTTTCGCCTAAAAGCATATGAAAGTTCAACATTGTATAAATAAAAGATGAAGAAGTACCATGATCAAAAAAACAAAATGCGTGAATTTTCTCCTAGTGATTTGTTACTTCTATTCAATTCCAGGTTGCACTTGTTTCCTAGGAAGCACAAATCAAAGTGGATGGGACAATTCAATGTTGTACATGTGTTTTCACACAGAGCGTTGAACTTGAGAATGAGGAAGGAACAAGATTCAAGGTGAATGGTCAAAGGATAAAATCTACTTGGGTCAACTAGAGGAGTTCAAAGAAATTATCCAATAATAGGATCTTGATGAAGTCTGAGTAGTCAAGTAACCTACATCGTGCTGTGATGCTAAATCAACCGCTACTTGGGAGGCAACCCAAGATGTAATCTAGCTAGTTTAAAAGTTCTCTAGTGATTTTGATGTTTTTAGGTTGGGTTTTTGCTAGAATAGGTTAGTCTACGGTCCGTGTTCAAAAAGTGTCAAGAAAAAGTAAAAGGAATTCCTAACATTGTCTACATGTGCCTGATAGAAAGAAAAATCAGCAAAATTTTAAAGTGCAGAGGGTTCTACAGTTCCCATCTACGGGTCGTCGTTCATTCAATGAACCGAAGATTGAATCTGTAGAATGTAAGTCCTAACACTGCTGCAACATTAAGTCGACGAATGCACAGTACAAACCGTATAAACTTTGACGGTCTGTAGTCAGCATCCGTAGACCCAGGTATGTGTCCTAAATTTTTTTAAGTGTTTAGAAGAATGATGGAAGCAATCTACGGCTCGTAAGAATGACTACGGACCATAGACGGGCTTTCGTCGAACTAGTTTGTTTAATATTACTGACTCAACCCATGACCCTTTTTAAATAAAACCTCCCAAATTCAAATCCATCCCCTATTTCCCTATAATTCGAACCGTTACATCACTTCAACCGTTACAACCTCTCCTCTGTCCCATCCTTTCACATACAAATTTCACCCCTTCCATTTCCAACACTCACCATATAAACTCCCCCTCCCATTTTCTTCCTTTTTCTCATTCTTTTCTTCCATTTTCACAAATTTTCACTCCTCCAAAGCAAGGCAATAGTGTGTCTCAAAATTTTCGAGTCGGTAATCTCTTTCTAGGTGTCTAAGTTAGAAGAGACACTCACGTAACTTTGAATTTAAGCTATAAGGTATGGAATTCATCTTAATTTAGATTTAATTTTCAAATTGAATTGAAAGTTGCTACTTGACCTAGGGTTTAAATTGCTTGTTCTGTCTGCATAATTTTGTTATAAAAAAGCATTAGGATGATAGTCGGTGTACGTGTTGTCGATTTTATGTATATATCTTGCTGAACTACTACAAATCGTGTTCCTAACATAGGAAAAATTACAATGCTAAGTTGTTCATTTGATTTGAATTGCTATTGAGTGACCCTAAGCATGCCGGAGTTCCATTGAAAAATTAGTATGTTAAAAGGCATGTTTGTGATTGAATAGGTGTCACGCCCCAAGCCTACACCCTGGATATGGCCGACATTTGAGAACCATTGCTGATGCCCAAGCGAACCCTTGGCCTAGCTTACTACTTAGCGGAAGACTTACTCAAACAATTTTAGTTTTAAATATCTGAAGGGAAAAGAGTTAAGTCAAATATTGTCTGAACTGTCTAAGAATACTAAACCTAAATAGTTATAGTTTAGAAAAATATCTGAAAATAAATACCAAGAGACTCTCTAACACCATCTATCTATGAAGCCTCTACCATCTGAGATAGGCATCGGGAAAAACCCACGACAACCTTCAATAAAACTACTAAAACAAATAAATGACTAGAGTCCTCCAAAAGCAAGGCGGCCTCACAAAAGCTGGTAAAAAGCTGGGTGATATCAATGATGCACCTGTTGATAACCTGAACACCTATATCTGCATCATAAGATGATATAGGTCGAATGACATTAGTACATTGAATGTATGAGTATGTTATAAGGGTGAGTGAACCAATAACATGACTAAAAGACTGAAGTATAACTCAGTTGAAGTAAAGGATAAACATGAGATAAAATCATTTAAACTTCACATATAAAAAAAGAAATAATAGAAAATATTGAACTAAACTGAATATATACATAAATACTCTTTACTTTACTGGGGAATTTCTCTAACCGACAACCATCACTATGAGCCTCATGATGATACAACGTCTTACCCACATTCCCAGAGCTGCTCTATACCTTGGCGGAGTATAGAACGCAACTGAACTGATGGATCCACTAAAAAACCTTCTTGAGGTAACTGAGGAGTCACCCATCTTGCGGTACGATCCTATCTACGCTGGCTACGTAGTTTATGGGATTTGAGTTATCTAAACTCTTCCCCATATCGGTGCTTGATACTACTACCAAAATAATATACTTGTATAATATGCTCATAGTTTGATAAACTACCTGTCTCTCTGAATAAAGGCTGAGACCAAGCTCAAATCTGTGAGTAAAAGCTCAAATATTTCTAAAATGTATCTTTTAAAGTCATGTATATAACTTAAATCATGAGAAAGTTTTCTAACTTGCATAGCTCATAAGTATTCAAAATTAGTTTTCATAATAGCATAAAGACTCTAAAATCATGCTTTGAAATGTAAGCTTCATGAAATCATAACAAGGTCATGTCAATAACTCACAAGAACAACAATGTAAAACCTTAATAAGTGTAAAAAGGAAGTACATAGGTCAAGAATCTTTAATCATGAATAATTAATTTAAGAAATCATACAATTCGGGTCATAATTATAGATGAATTCGAAAGTGGGTTTGATAACCCTAACTATGGAAGTTAATTCATGAACATTGATAAATCTTGGATGTGAGGATGAAAGGAATTCCTCATTGAAGTATTACGTACCTTAATCGCTCCAATTACCGAAGAAAAGTAAGATCTTGGAAGAAGAAGACCTACAAAACCTTTCTTGAACCTTGGAGATGAGTTCTTGAGAAGCTTTCTTGAAAAATCTATGAATTTCATGAGTAGGAGTTGCTAATTCGCATTAAGATGATGGAATTAAGAAGTTCGATGGTAAAAATCTTACCTTGGATGATGGATGAAGTTAGTTTCTTGAAAACCTTTCTTTCTAGGGTAAATTTATGAACTAAGGAGGTGAACTAAGCTTTTGGAGATTCATTAATGTCCTAAGACACCCGCGCGCTCGAGCTGCTGCTGCCTCACTATGCGCGCGCTCGAGCTGCTGCTGCCTCACTATGCGCCCGCACGGACAAATTTCTCGGCCCGCGGTCAGCGCGTGGCAAGATAGTGTTTAGTAAAATGGGCATAACATTTTACTCCGAACTTCAATTGACGCAAACTTGGCAGTGTTGGAAAAAAAACTCATAGACCTTTAATTTGATATTCTATGGTCCACGTAGTTGTTTACACACTGAAAGATATGGTTATTTGAAGTTGACTCTTGTGTAAACTAATGTGAAAAAACTTAGCCGGTAGAAAGACTCTAAGCTTGACTTAGTGTTAAAGGCCCCTTATTACCCTAAATCACTCAAGATACCCTTTTTACACTGGGTAAAGAACTTTAAAATACACGAGCAAGTAGTACATCACCCCGGTTCATGCTCTTATACTTAAGACGAACAATTCGGATTCTAAGAATAGAGTTGCAAGATGTTACAATATCTCCCACTTGGGATCATTCGTTCTCGAATGATTACTAAGCTAGGAAATGCTCCATGGAATGACCACAATGCATAGACTGAAATACACCAAAAATACTAAAACTGAAGTACTAAGCACATGAATAGACACTAAATATGAAATAAGGAATGGGTCATTAACTTCAACATCAATGTCTAGAGGGACGAATAGATGAGGGTATCTTGCTTTCATATCTTCTTCGGCCTCCCATGTAGCCACTTCAACAAACTGATTCCTCCGTAAAACTTTTAATGATGCAACCTCTTTGGTCCTCAACTTGCGAACTTGACTGTCAAGTATCTGGACCGGAACTTCTTCATAGGATAAACTATCTTTCACCCCAATACTCTCTGTTGTAATAACAAGTGATGGATCGCCCAAGCATTTCTTAATCATGGATATATGAAATACCGGATTAACAGCCGCTGATTCTTGTGGTAGCTCCAACTAATAAGCTACATTGCCAACCCTTTTTGATATCCTGTATGGACCAATATACCGAGGGCTGAGCTTTCCGTTTTTACCAAACCTCATAACACCCTTCATGGGTGAAACCTTCAAATAGACCAAATCATTAACCTGAAACTCCAAATCTCTCCTTCTAACATCTGTATAGGATTTCGGATGACTTTGTGTTGTTTTCAACCTTTCTTAAATAGTCCTCACCTTCTCCATGGCTTGATGAACCAAGTCTGGCCCTATCAACTCAGCTTCACCAACCTCAAACCAACAAATAGGAGATCTACATCTTCGCCCATAAAGGGCCTCATAAGAAGCCATCTTGATACTGGAGTGATAACTGTTATTGAAAGAAAACTCTATAAGAGGCAAGTGGTCATCCCAATTACCTTTTAAATCCATGACTCATGCTCTCAACATATCCTCTAAGGTCTCAATAGTGCACTCTGCTTGACCATCCGTCTGAGGATAAAAAGTAGTACTAAGGTTTATCTTTGAACCCAAACCTTTTTTAAACGACTTCTAAAACTGAGCGGTGAATTGTGCACCCCTATCTGAAATGATGGATAGAGGGACTCCATGAAGTCAGACTATCTCACAGATTTATAAACTGGCATAATCTTTTGCTGAGTTTGTAGTTTCTACCTGTAAGAAATGGGCTGATTTAATCATCCGATCTACAATCACCCAAATTGAATCATGATGCTTGTAAGATCGCGGTAAGGCAGTAATGAAGTCCATATTAATAATCTCCCGTTTCCATTCCAGAAGAGCTATGTTCTGAGCCACACCAATTGGCCTTTGGTGTTTAACCTTGACTTGCTAGCAATTAGGGCATTTAGTAACAAAATCTTCAATACACCTCTTCATACTATTCCACCAATAGGCTTCTCTCAAGTCATGGTACATTTTTGTGGAACCCGGATGGATCGAATATGTGGAACTATGAGCTTCTGCCATGATCCTCTCTTGGAGTTCATCCACCTTTGGAAGACACAATCTACCTTCATATCTCAACACACCATCTCCCCCTTGTTCAAACGCCATCACTTTCTGCTTATGAACATTTGCCTTCAACTCAAGTAGGATGGGTTCCATATCTTGCTTCTCTTTCACTTCCACCACCAAGGATGATTCAGCCCCATTCATTACAACAACTCCACCTTCACTAGAGTCTACCAAACTGAATGCCAATCGTGCTAGTCTTTGCACTTTGTTTTCTAACTCTTTCTTTTCATCCTCCACATGAGCAGTACTTCCAATGGACAACCTGCTAAGTGCATCAGCATCAATATTAGCCTTACATGGGTGTTAGAGAATACTCATATCATAATCCTTAAGTAACTCTAGCCACATCCTCTGCCTAAGGTTAAGCTCCTTCTGACTAAAAACTTATTGAAGGCTCTTGTGGTCAGTGAACACATCCACATGCACACAATAGAGATAATGACGCCATCTCATAATACCAAACACCACTCTTCCAATTCGAGATCATGAGTCGGATAATTTCTCTCGTTGATTTTTAACTTCCTAGAGGCATAGGCTATAACCTTACCATTCGGCATCAGCACAAAACTAAGTCCAATTCTAGATGCATCATTAGTCAATAGAGTTTTCAATTCTTGAAAGCTTTCCTCACAAGCCTCAGACCATTGAAACTTAGCCTTCTTTTGGGTCAACTTATTCAATGGGATGAAATGAATGAAAATCCTTCTACAAACCTTCTGTAGTAACCAACCAAACCTAAGAAACTTCTTATGTCAGTCGAGGATGTCGTTCTGGGCCAATTCTTCACTGCCTCTATTTTTTGAGAATCAACTCGAATACCTTCGCAAGACACAATGTGGCCTAAGAATGCCACAAATTCAAGCCAAATTTCACATTTTTAAAACTTGGCAAATAACTCCCGATCCTTAAGAGTTTGGAGGACTATTCTCAGATGACTGGCCTGATCCTCCTTGTTTCTAGAGTAGATCAAAATATCATTGATGAATACGATAACAAACATATCCATATACTGTTTAAATACTCTATTCATGAGATCAATGAATGTTGCAGGAGTGTTAGTCAAACCAAAAGACACGACAAGGAATTCATAATGACCATAACGGGTCCTGAAAGCTGTCTTTGGGATGTCACTTTCTCTTACTTTCAACTGATGATAACCGGATCAGAGGTCTATCTTAGAGAACAAGTGGCACCTTGAAGTTGGTCGAACATGTCGTCAATTCTAGGAAGGGGATATTTATTCTTTATGGTGACCTTGTTCAACTGATGGTAATCAATACACATTCTTGAGAACCATCTTTTTTCGCACGAATAAGACTGGAGCGCCCCAAAGTGAGACACTTGGTCGGATAAAACCCTTATCAAAGAGATCTTGCAATTGTTCTTTTAACTCTTTTAACTCAGCTGGATCCATTATGTATGGAGGAATAGAGATGGGTTGAGTATCTGGAAGTACATCAATTCTAAAGTCCCTTTCGGGAGGGACTACGAGAAGATCGGCGGGAAAAACTTCTGGGAACTCATTTACAATTGGGATTGGCTGAAGAGGTGGTGTCTCAACACTAGAGTCATTAACTCTGACTAAGTGATAGATGCACCCCTTGGAGACTAACTTTCTAGCCTTAAGGTATGAGATGAAATGACCCTTAGGCACTGTTGGATTACTCTTCCACTATAGGACTGGCTCATTAGGAAACTGAAACTTGACTACTCGAGTTCAACAATCGACTAAGGCATAACAAGCATAAAGTAAATCCATGCCTATAATGACATCAAAATCCACCATGTCTAATGCAACTAAATCATCCATGGTGTCTTTGTGATTAATGGAAATGGTACAATCACGATATACTCTTTCTACTAAAATAGACTCACTAACAGGTGTAGAAACACTGAATGGTTCAAAAAGTTGTTCGGGACAAGTTCCAACCCTCATGGCTACGTAAGGAGTTACAAAAGATAAACTCTCACCTGGATCAAGTAAGGCATAAACATCAAGAGAAACGACTTTAAGCATACCAGTAACAACATTTGGCGAGTTCTCCTGATCCTGGCAAATAGCCATAGCATACAGACGGTTTGTACCGCCGCTGATTCCTTAAGTAGAACCCCTTTGGGCAATTCTATCTACTGGAGCTGTTGAAAAAGATTAGGTTCTATTGCCACCATTACCTTGCCTTCCCTTTAGGCAATCTCTCAGAAAGTGACCCATCTGGCCACACTTAAAACAACCATTTGTGCCATCACGACACTCTACTAGGTAGGTCCTGCCACACTTAGCACAACGTGGGCTCCGAAACCCCTAGGCCACACTTTCCTGAGATTGAGAACCCCGAGCTCAAAAATTCTAAGGATTTTTGTTCTGATGATCATTCTTGTTTCTGTGTATGGGCGCACTAGCTGATGATGGAGCAGGTCTAGATGACCTCAGTTCAGAGGATGGCTGGTTCCCATTTTCGATCTTCTTCTGGCCATACTCATAGTTTGTTGTCTTGGCCTTCTTACTTCGATACTCTTCCCTATCCTACAATTTATCCTCCTCTACCTGCTGCACATGAATCCTAAGCCTAGCTATGTCCATGTCTTCTATCAACATAGCTGCCTTACCTTCGTATTTGATAAACGGGAGAGCCCCGACACGAACAAGCTCATTCTGCTCCTCATATCAGCCAAAATCTCTGGAGCATAGCATGATAACTGGGTGAACTTGAGGCTGTATTCCGGCACACTCATCGACTCCTACTTCAGCTTAAGGAACTCTCTTACCTTTGCCTCCCTTAGCTCTTGGGGAAAGAAGCGTCCCAAGAAGGAATTCTAAAACATAGTCCAGCCTAAGGGTGGTACACCTCTCCTATAGTATTTTTCCATTGTTCGAACCATATCCTAGCAACACCCATGAGCCAATATGCGGCCAACTCAACACACTCAGGATCAACAACATGCATAACTTTAAACACTTTCTGAAGCTCATACACAGTTTTCAGGATCTTCATTATCTTTGACCCAGAACTCCGGGGGATTCATCCTTAAGAACTCTCTAATTCTTGAAGTATCAGTTGCTTCTTGAATATCCACTCTTTGTTGACCCGCCAGATTTGCCACAACCTGAGTCAGCATCTATACAACATTTCTGAAATCAACATTGGTTATATCTCCCTTAGGGGTTGCACTTCTGCTGCATTGGGAGCTTCTTGATCATGAGGATTAACATTTCTCCTAGCAAGGACGTCCTCGAACAACTTTTCGTGGAGGTATGATCTAAAACTTCATGTGTAAGCACTATTTTGAAGAACATTTTATAGAGTTGAACTCTATCGCACGATCAGGAGTAAGAAGAAAGTGAAAAGTTCCTAAATGTCGTAGCTTCCTCATTATAGATGTGGCACGCTTCACACCGATAAGAAGGATTCTACTAGACACAACTTCATAGACACCCTAGGACTCTTGAACTCCGTGCTCTGATACCAAGTTTGTCACGCCCCGAGCCTACACCTTGGACATGGCCGGCATTGGAAAACCATTGTTGATCCCCAAGCGAACACTTGGCCTGGCTTACTACTTAGCGGAAGACTTACTCAAGTAGTTTTAGTTTTAAATATCTGAAGGGAAAACATTAAAGTCAAATACCGTCTGAGATTTTTCAGATTACTAAATGTAAAAAGTAATAGTTTAGAAAAATAGCTGAAAATAAATACCAAGAGCCTCTCTAACACTTTCTATCTATGAAGCCTCTACTATCTTAGATAGGCATCGGGACAAACCCACGACAACCTTAATAAAACTACTAAAGCAAATAAATGACTTGAGTCCTCCGAAAGCAAGGAGGCCTTACCAAAGCATGTAAGAAGCTGGGTGATATCAACAATGCGCCTGTTGATGATCCTGAACACCTGTATCTACATCATAAGATGATGCAGGTCGAACAACATCATTACATTGAATGTACAAGTATGTAATAAGGCTGAGTGAAACAATAACTGGACTGAAAGACTGAAATATAACTCAGTGAAGTAAAACATAAACATGAGATAAAATCATTTAAACTTCACAAATTAAAAAAAGCAATAATAGCAAATACTGAACTAAAGGAATATATATATATATATATGTAAATACTCTTTACTTTACTAGGGAGTTTCCCTAACCAACAACCATCACTAAGAGCCTCGTGATGATACAACATCTTACCCATGTTGCTAGAGCCGCTCTATACCTTGCCAGAGTATAGAAAGCATATGAACTGCTGGATCCACTAAAAGGCCTTCTTGAGGAAGGTGAGGAGTCGCCCGTCTTACGGTACGATCCTATCTAAGAGTCAACTTCAAATAACCATATCTTTCAGTATATTTGAAGATATGGTTCTTTCCAACGCAGCCAATTTTGCGTCAATTGAGCCGTCTGAACTCTTACCCTATATCGATGCTCAATACTACTACAAAAATAATATACTTGTATAATATGCTCATAGTTTGATAAATTATCTGTCTGTCCAAATAAAGGGTGAAACATAGCTCAAATATGTGAGTCAAAGCTCAAGTCTTTTTAAAATGTACCTTTCAAAGTCATGTATATAGCATAAATCATGAGAAAGTTTTCTAACTTTCATAGCTCATAAGTATTCAAAATTAATTTTCATAATGGCATAAAGACTCTAAAATCATGCTTCGAAATATAAGCTTCATGAAATAATAACAAGGTCATGTAAATAACCCACAAGAACAACAATGTAAAGCTTTACTATGTATAAAAAGGAAGTAAATAGGTCAAGAATCTTTAATCATGAATAATTAATTTAAGAAATCATACAATTCGGGTCATAATTATGGATGAATTCGGAAGTGGGTTTGATAACCCTAACTATGGAAGTTAATTCATGAACATTGATAAATCTTTGATATGAGAATGAAAGGAATTCCTCATTGAAGTATTACGTACCTTAATCGCTCCAATTACCGAAGAAAAGTAAGATCTTTGAAGAAGAAGACCTTCAAAACCTTTCTTGAACCTTGGAGATGAGTTCTTGAGAAGCTTTCTTGAAAAATCTATGAATTTCATGAGTAGGAGTTACTACTTCGCGTTAAGATGAAGAAATTAAGAAGTTCTATTGTCAAAATCTTACCTTGAATGATGGTTGAACCTTGGAGGAAGTTAGTTTCTTGAAAAGTTTTCTTTCTAGGGTAAATTTATGAACTAGGGAGGTGAACTACGCTTTTGGAGATTCTTTAAAAGCCTCAGACGCCTACGTGGAGAACGCCTCAGCCACGCAGACAACTGTGCTGGAAATCAATAGCTGCTGCCTCGCCGTGCACCCACGCGGAAAAAAGCCTCGGATGCGCGGTCGGCACGTTGAAAGATAGTGTCCACTAAAATGGGCATAGCATTTTACTCCGAACTCCAATTGACGTAAAATTGGCTGCGTTGGAAAGAAGACTCAGAGACCTTTAATTTTATATTCTATGGTCCATGTAGTCCTTTATATACTGAAAGATATGGTTATTTGAAGTTGACTCTTATGTAAACTAATGCGAAAAAACTTAGCCGGTAGAAAGACTCTAAGCTTGACTTAGTGTTAAAGGCCCCTTATTACCCTAAATCACTCAAGATAACCTTTTTACACTGGGTAAAGAACTTTAAAATACACGAGCAAGTAGTACATCACCCCGGTTCATGCTCTTATACTTAATACGAACGATTCAGATTCTATGAATAGAGTTGTGAGGTGTTACAAAAGGTTGATATATTGAAATTGTGTATTGCATATGGTGTTTAATACTGAGCTGATGAAAATTTAGATTGACGACTCGATCTACAGGTTACAGGATTTCCTATGGACCGTAGATCAGTCCCATCATCTTGAAAGCACAAAGCAGCAGCCTAAGTTAGGAATGACGGTTTGACATACTGTCTGTAGAAACTTTGACGATCCGTACTGGCAAACCGTCATTCCAATGTCATAAACTAAAAAGTGGACTTCCTTTCCTACGTCTGGGTCCTATAGCCCATAAATTCTTCTACGGTCCGTAAGAACAAACCGTAGGACAAAAATAGTGTACTTTTATGATTTTTTTCTATTTTCTTTTGGTTTCGTAATTTGATTTCCATTCTTTCTTTCGTTGTTTTAGTAAGTTTAAGTACTAATAAGTCTTCTACATGTATGATGCCGCCAAAGTGTACCAAAATTTATGGGCATAGGGAAAAATGTAACGCACCTTCAACCCGGCGTCGACTTATTGATGAACACATGGAGGGTAAACTGAGTGGGTCTGAATTTGACCCGTAATTTGGTGATGACTCCCCAAAGGCACCGAGGACAACATGTCAGCAGTCAAGAACCTAGCTATCATTCCGATGCTGAATAAGTCAGACTCCTCAAGCCATGAAGGTGCTTCCCAGCCTAAGGAGGGAGCACAGAGTTTGGGAGAAGGCAATGGGGAGTCACAGCTTAGGGCAGCCTCGGGTTCATATGAGTGGTGAATTTGCACTCATTTGAGGCTCTTTTCTTGTGATTTTGTTTTACTCAAGTAGAGAAAGAGGATGCTTATTCTTTGAATTGTGTTGTTTCAGGGGTTTTCATATTGTGAAAGAAAATGATGAACAAAAGTGGTGTAGAAGCTGAAAAAGATCAAACCATGGCAGAAAACAAGTCCTAGGTATCGCACCTACGGAAGGATGTTCGCTTAAGCGAACTATCAACGAAGTCAACTATCTGCTTAAGCGATGATGCGGGGTTCACTTTTTTGAACTAGACCAAAAAGGTGGAGGTCGCTTAAGAGAACTTCTATTAACTTTTGTGAAGTTTGCTTTTGTGAACCTCCTGCCGCTTTTGAAGAGCCCACCTTTTTAGACAAGGGCAGAATAGGAAATTCTCAAAATTTGGACCCAAAATGTAGAAAATAGGGCTAGGTTTGAATATTATTCATTGTACAGAGTGTAGAGATTTTTGGAGAGAAAAAAAATACTGTAAAGAAAGAAAAACTCATCTTAGAGTAGATTTTACTTTGTTCTCGAATTTTGGGTTGAGTCATTGAAGGCATGTTTCCTCACATTTCAGTTGTGGATTTGAAGATTGTGTTCTATTTTAGTAAATTTCTTTTACTCTTCTTCATTTCCTTGTTCTTAATTGCTAGAAATGTGGGTTTAATTGCTTGTATGAAACTGGGGCTTTTCTGCTAAAAATAGACAAAGCTATTTTGGGTATTTGATTGATTGATCTATTTCTTTTGTAAGTCCTTGTTTCCTCTTTTAATTTCATGAAATAGATTTAATTTAGTTTTCGTGTTTGAATATATGGGATGAGATTGCATGCTCAATCGTTGCTTCCGATCTTCGTGAATTACTTGAAAATAGAATTCGTGAAGTGGAGAATTAGATTGATCGTTGCATTTAAACTTTAAATCTTGAATTTGAGATAGAAAGGAGATAATTTAGGGTTTCATTGTTGGGTGCAAGGCTTTCTGGAAAGAGAGGTCTAAGTTAAGGTAGTAGATTGTTTGGTATTGATGCGATTGAGGCCGAAAGGAGATATCGCGAAATAACCCTTTGAGACAGAGAGGAGATTAGGGTTGAATTAAGATGATCTAGCCTGTCTATTTTTGAATGATCTTGTTTTGAATTGTGATGGATCATTGAGTGTTGATTGAACATTAAATTTTCCCGATTACCATACAATCTGTGCTTGATATCATCTTGACCCAAGTTTGTAATTTAATTAGGAAACTTCCCTTTTATTTAATAGTTTTTTACATTGCATGTTTAGAATCAAACTAGTATCTAGTAAACCTTTATTTATTCAATTGACGCTATATTATTCCCTGTGGGTTTCGATTCCGACTCTTAGTTAGATATTTTTATTGATGATGACCGCTCACTCTTTGGATTAGTTTTTGAGGGTGCTTTGAGCATTATAAAAAATGGCGTCATTGTCAGAGAACAATTAGGCGTATTGAATTGATTTAGGATTTCTATTATTACTCGTTTCGATATAGATTGTAAATAGTTATCTTTATTTTGTTTTGTTTTGTTTCGATGGCTTTTTGTGACATTACATCTTTTGGAGTGGTATGCCTTCTACCGACCCATGACCATTTAGTGAAAAAAATGTGATAAGTCGATTGAGGCTTAGGGATGTGGATGAAAAGCTCAGTTTGGGAAAGACACCCCTATACCTACTATCCCAATAAATTGAAAGGTTTTGAAAAAGGCACCCAGCAAGGTTCTATGGCATGGCCGATCTTAAGTTTGGACATGCTACTTTTAGGGCTATGGTGAGATAAACTGTGAGGGTTAAAAATCCTCATTATCAAATGGCCGTAATGAGCAAAGAAGAGTCTCACGACGTGCACCTTTCTTGGTTTGATTAGAAAACCCAACTCATGTTCGGGATTGAAGTGTTTGAAGCCAATACAAGAGAAAGGGTTGAGGCAGATATAGAAGTTATCTTGTGCTTGTACAACCAACCCAAGTCAATATGATCCAAGAAACCGAATTAAATAGCATGATACTAGAGTTAAAAGAAAAGCCAAAAAGATTATAAATGGCAACTTTAGTTCATTTGAAATAGAGGGTGTCACACGATTGAGGGCTAAACATCACGAAAAGCAATATTCAAGTGGTCCAATACTCTCTCATCCTCACTCTTTCCCAAGGTTCCAAAACAGAAGAATTATGCAAAGTTGGGTAATACATTAAAGTCTTAAAAGTGAAGAGATCGGGTGAAATGTGTGAGTCTCTCTTGTCCTTCCCATGCTCTTCATAGTAAATATGATCTAAAGTTAGGGAGAAGGTTCATCGCATCGAAGTGGAAACATAAAGGGTGATGTTCCAGGTGTCGCGCGGTAACATTAAATTGTACGCTTGGGGAGGCAACCCATCATTATCAAAATAATTTTACTTTCTAGTTTTAATTTCTAGCCTAGGTGTAATTAGTATTTTTGACTAATCCTCATGATTTTTGAGTTTTGGAATTAATTTGAACAGGTTTTGAGGCGTTAATATTGAAGGAAATGAAGTTCGGGGCTAAAACCCCATTCGAAAAAAACTTGGGAGACATTTTAGGTGCCTAGGCTTGCCCAATAAGACTGGGGAAATCGCCTAATGCCCCCCCTCACCCCAGCCGAGTCTGCCCAATAAAATAGTGAGCAGCCTACCAAAAAGGAATCAGGAGCCGCAAAAGGGAACATCAGCTCGCTTAAGCAAACTCTACAAAAGCGGCTCCCACTCGAAAAATTGAACATCATATAAGTGGAGGGGCACTCGCTAAAGTAAACCATGAGTTTAATAACAGGTCACAAAATAGACCAAATGTCGCTTAAGCGAAAGTAAGGAGTTCAAAGGATAGTGTGCAGGAGTAAAACAGACAAAACTCAAAAAATAAAAAGTCCAAGTTCTTGTTCTCTCCCTGCACTTGTTCTAAAATGATTCCAACCTCTTAGTCTTCATTCTGCAAACAAAAATTTCTATGTTTCTCTAACTATTACTCTCTTAAACTTGTGTTAATCATTGTTTTCTTGTGATTGCTTTGTTGAAAGTTGGGGGTAGTTAATGGGTTATAACTTCTTTAACTTGGGGTGCCTAAATTGCGAATGTGTTGGCCGATTTGTTTTCTTAAATGTTAAATGAATGTGTGTGGGCTGATTTACAGTATTTGGGGAAGTCTTGAGTAGCCATTTATTGATCTAATAGTTATAATTAGATTGGGAACCATGTGTTTAATAAAATACCTAAAAGAACTCAAAAAATAATTTTTCATAGTTGTTGTGCCGAAATGATTGAGTTTATTGGTTATTTGATTGATTGCTATTGTTTTTACACTATTGGTAGTTGAAATTTCGTGCTAAGAAGTAAAATCAAAATTTGTTTTTCGTATTGAAGGGGGCGACTGTTCGCTTAAGCGATACCCCTTCGCTTTTGCGATTTCAGCATAAATGACATCTAGTCGTTTTTGCGATGCTCAATTAAGGGAACAAGACTTCACTTTTTTTTATATTTGATGCTATATTCTGCCAGGGTGAAATTTTTTAGCATGCTTATTTTTGTTCCAAAATGAGTTTCAACCATTTTCTTTTATTTCTACCTATGAAATAGCATTGCTTAACAAATGAATCTCACACTCGTATGCTGTTGTGATTTTCAGATTTTCACAAAGTCAAGAATGGCACAAGAACTCAGATTTGAGGGGGAAGCGGTAATTGAATATGACCAACATCGATTTGTCTTTCTTTGAGCACAGGAGATTTATTATGCTAATTTGATGAAGAAGAAGCTATTTCGAAAGAGAGGCATATTACTTGACAAAGTTGAGGACACGCTTCAAACTGTTCACCAAAAGCTGCTAACATTCGGTTGGATATGCTTTGCCTCTGAACCTTGCAAGGCAAATGAACAATGGGTGTGGGAGTTGTATGCCAAGCTTATGGATACTGACATGGAATCTAGGTTGATCACTATCCGGGTAAAGATTGTCGATTATGGGCCAGAAGCAATCAAACAGGAATATGGGTTACTCAACCATGATATCCAGGCCTTCAAGGATAAAGACTTTGAGTCAGGTGCTTGCTTAGCTTCGAAGAAATATCAAGGCAGGAATGTTCCACGGGCCATCACAGAGGACAAACTTTTATGCTCAGACTTGACTGCAGAGGCTTGGACATGGATGTCTATTTTATGTAGTCGTATTTTCCCAAGTGGGAACTATAACAACATTCCACTGTTGCAAGCTCAGATAGTGGCTTGTGTACTTGATGATATCCCACTGAATATAAGCCATTTTATTGGGAATGAGTTCCAGGAGTTCAAAATGAATCATAGCATGTCTCTTGTTTTTCCCTCTCTAATCCCAGAGCTTTGTAAATGGGCTGAGGTGAAGGTACTTCTCGGTGACACTTGGATGGAGCCCAAAAATCATATATTTCCACTTAAGATGTGTGTTGAGAGCACAGTGGTAAAAAGTAAGAAGACAAAGGTCGACTCCAGCAAGTTTGTACATGTGAAGGGCGTTACTCATACACCTCCTGTCTTAGGTCATGTTGAGTCATTGGCTAGTAAGGTGTTATTGTGAAGGTTTTCAAAAGGGAGGAAATTACAGGTTTTGAAACTGGTGCCAGTACCAACGAAAGCCATCTACGGACCGTACGTCGACTTACGGGCCGTAGATGGGAACAGTAGATGGCAAGGTAAACTTTTCAAAAATGTCAAGTTTCGGGATCCATTCTATGATTCAAGAGGACGGTCTGTCATTATTTCTATAGATCGTAGATAGGTCTTGTAGGTCTCTCCTGACTTAGTGAAAATTTTGAAGGTTCAAGGTTGGACTAAGGGTTGCCATGCATGGTCCGTCAATGAACATTGCGAACCGTACATGTGGTCCCGTCATTTGAAGGTCCAAAACAATAGTTTCTGAATCTTTCTATGGTTGACCAGAACAGTCTATAGGCCTAGATCCGATAGTTATTTTTAAGGGCTTTTTGGTATATTCCCTAATTGATCTATTCCTAATCTAAGTCGGTTAAGCCTTAATACTAGACCCTATATAAGGCTTCTAAGCCTAATTCTACCCTTTTCTAATCACTTCCAAACTCCCTCCTAAATCTTTCCTCAAATATTTCTCTCTCTAAAATTTTAAGAAGAAGAAGAAGAAGAAGATGGTTCTAGGGTTTCCATTCAAATCTCCTAAGTTCACCAATAATTTCAAGCTTTTGGCATCAAGGTATGATTACTTTCACCTATGGAGTCCTTTCCTCCATAGGGTTCTTAAATTCTCTAATTTTCTAAAGTTAGATTCATCAATTGAAATTACGATTTTCTTCTATATTATGGGTTCTGTCAAATTATGATCTAATGGATTAAATTTAGTCTTTTTATGCATGAATTGAGTTAATTGCATGATTTGAAGTTTAATTACCATGAACCCAAGCAAGATTTATTATTTCTAAGCTATGAGCCTATGATGAAGTTTATGAATGATCAAAGAATGAATTTTATGAAGTTATGCATGTTTAATCATGAAATTGATGATGATTTAAGTTGGTTTGAGAGTGAAGCATAAATTTTGATGTTGTTGATTTGTGAAAGGATTTTCTCACATAAAGGATTCATAGGGTTGAAAGGTTTTCTCAACTAAACATGAATCAAAGATTAAGGAGCTATTCTAATGATTAGAATTTTGCTTGGCCATTTGAAGTGCCTTCCATGAATAAAGGGACAAGAGGTGAATACCCATGTTCTATAATGATAAGACAAGAGGCGATTACCCATGTCTATTAATGATAAGATAAGGTGTGAATTATGACTATTCTGTGGGACTTATGAGTGGACACGTGGCGATTACCCATGTTCTACACACTATGTGCCACCAAAGGTGTCTTGATAGACATTAGATTATACATCCACTTAAGCTAGAAGTTATGGTTTCTACATTGGAAAGAAAGGGCACCACTTTTCGGTGTGGGGTCGACACCGGATTCCATGTTATAGCTCACATGGTCTATGTCGGTTAAGGCTAATTTCTAACATAATGAACTAAGGTTACTTTCTAAAGGCTTTTAAGCATATGTTGTTTTATGATGATTTCCTTGCATTGACCACGGCTTTTACCTCATGTATTCTATCATGTCATCATATGATTTAACTTGGTGATTGTATCTTTTATTCTCTATTATCTTGTATGTAATGTATGCTAAGTGGCTTGTATGAGGCCTCTAGGGGTCTTGTATACCATGTCACATCTAGGGTGTACCTTGGGTCGTGACAAACTTGGTATTTAGAGCACAAGGTTTTAGAAAGATCCTAGGATGTCTCATAAGCAGCGTCAAGTAGAGTTTAGTTCATGGGTGTGAAGCGCGCCACAATTATGAATGAGACGATCTAAGACGTTTAAGAAACTCTAGTTCTTTCATTATTCTTAAGTCGTGCCATAGAGTTTAACTCTATAAGTCTCTGTTCTAATCCCTATCCTATGCATTTCAGGATATGCAGACCCGAAGAGCTTATGCTAGAAGAAACTTGGGAGAGAACGTGGATCAAGAAGCTCCTCCTAAAGCTCCTCAACTTCCGGCCGATCCTTTGGCCGAACAAGTGACTAATGCGCAGCTTAGGGCTGCTTTCCAAGTGTTGGCTCAAGCCGTGACGGCCCAAGCCAATAGAGAGGTGGTGGCTCCCGTGAACCCAAATGTGGGTACGACTGTGTCAAGAGAGAGGGACTTTACTAGAATGAATCCTCCGGAATTTCATGGCTCCAAGGTGAGGAAGATCCTAAAGAGTTCATCGATGAAGTGTATAAGGTGTTGATGATCATAGGTGTAACGCCAGAGGAAAAGGCGGAGTTGGCCGCTTATCAACTCTAGGGTGTTGCCCAAATTTGGTTCAATGAATGGAAGAGTGAGAGCACGGTCAATGAGGGTCCTCTTGATTGGGAGAAATTCAACGTCGCTTTCCTTGATTGGTTCTTTCCCCTTGAAATGAGGGAGGCAAAGGTGCCTTAGTTTATGAACCTTCGACAAGGAAATATGAGTGTGAAAGAGTATGCTTTGAAGTTCATACAATTGTCCCGATATGCTCCTTCCATCGTTGCCGATCCCAGGGCAAGAATGAGTAAGTTTGTTTCGGGGGTGTCTGAAATGTTGGTTAAAGAATGACGCACCGCTATACTTGTTAATGATATGGACATTTCTCGTCTCATGGTGTATGCCCAAAAAATAGAGGAAGAAAAGCTTAAGGATAGGTCTAAAGGGACCAAGAGGGCTAGGACCGGAGATGGTAACTTTTCGCATGCAAGGTTCGATGGACATGGTCGTCCTATATTTCGACAAAGGTTCACCGGCCAAGGCTCATCCAATGCTCCTCCGAATTTCAACAATGATAGGGTGTCTAACCCCAAGTCACAAAGAGGGAATAATAATGGTTCTTTATTTGCTCCTTGTGCCAAGTGTGGGAAAAAGCACGAGGGTATATGTCTAGCCGGTACGGATGGTTGTTATAGTTGTGGAAAGAGTGGTCACAAGATGAGGGATTGTCCATCTCTCAAGGCCAAGGGAAGGGAGAATAAGCAAGCTCCACCTAGAGGATGGGGTTCGAATGCTCAGAAGCAAAACCGGTTTTATGCACTTCAGGCTCGTCATGAGCAAGAGAGCTCTCCCGACGTGGTCATCGGTATGTTAAGAAATTTCCATTTTGATGTGTATGCCTTGCTTGATCCGGGTGCTACCTTATATTTTGTGACGCATTTTGTGGCCATGCGGTTTGATATAGTCCCAGATGTGTTGATCGATCCTTTTTATGTCTCTACTCCTATTGGTGAATCCATAGTGGTTAAGAGGGTCTATAGAAATTGCCCCATTTCCTTATCCAATAGAGTCACTCATGTTGATCTAGTAGGGCTTTATATGTTAAATTTTGATGTCATTCTTTGGATGGATTGGTTGCATTCTTGCTATGACTCTATGGATTGTATGACTCGAATGGTCAAATTTCAATTCCCGAATGAGCCTGTCCTAGAGTGGAAGGGGGGAAATTCTATGGTTAGATGTCAATTTGTTTCTTATCTAAACGCCAGAAAGATGGTCTCTAAGGGTTGCATTTACCATCTTGTTAGGGTGAGGGATATTGATTCTGAAACCCCTACTCTTGAGTCGGTCCCCATTGTTAATGAGTTTTCGAAAGTGTTTCCCGATGATTTACCAGGTATTCCTCCCGAAAGGGGAATAGACTTCGGTATTGACCTTCTTCCAGATACGCAACCTATTTTTATTCCTCCTTATATAATGGCTTCGGCGGAACTTGAAGTACTAAAGGAGCAATTAAAAGATTTGTTGGATAAGGGTTTCATCCGACCAAGTGTTTCTCCATGGGGTGCTCCGGTCTTGTTTGTGAGGAAGAAAGATGGTACACTCTGTATGCGCATTGATTACCGCAAATTGAACTAGGTTACAATTAAAAATAAGTATCCTCTACCAAGGATAGATGACTAGTTTGATCAACTTCAAGGGGCTAGTTATTTCTCTAAGATCGACCTTCGTTCGGGTTATCACCAAATATGGGTAAAAGAAGATGATATTCCGAAAACGGCTTTCCGAACTAGGTATGATCAGTACGAGTTCTTGGTAATGTCGTTTGGGTAGACAAATGCGTCGGCCGCATTTATGGACTTGATGAATATGGTGTTTAAGCACTACCTTGACATGTTTGTGATTGTGTTTATTGATGACATCTTGATCTACTCAAGGAATGAGGATAAGCATTCTAATCATTTGAGGATTGTATTGCAGTCCTCAAGGACCAACTACTCTTTGCGAAGTTTAGTAAATGTGAGTTTTGGTTGAGATCCATGGCTTTTCTTGGTCACATTGTTTCCGGTAAAGGTATTGAGGTAGATCCTAAGAAAATGGAAGCGGTTAAGAATTGGCCTAGACCTCTATCACCTTCGGATATCCGTAGCTTCTTGGGCTTAGCCGATTATTATAGGAGGTTTGTTGAAGAGTTTTCCTCGATTGCTTCTCCATTCAAGGATTTGACTCAAAAGAAGGTTAAATTCATGTGGTCCGAGGCCTGCGAGAAGTGTTCCCAAGAGTTGAAGGATAGACTTACATCGGCTCCAATATTGACTTTACCGGAAGGATTCCATGGCTATGTGGTTTATTGTGATGCCTCGAGAATTGGGTTAGGATGTGTTCTTATACAAAACAGGAAAGTTATTGCTTATGCTTCAAGGCAACTTAAGGTACATGAAAAGAATTATCCTACTTCATGACTTAGAATTGGCAGCGGTTGTGTTCGCTTTGAAAATATGGCAGCATTATTTGTATGGGGTACATGTGGATGTCTTTACCGACCATAAGAGTTTACAATATGTGTTTAAATAGAAAGATCTTAATCTTTGCCAAAGAAGGTGGCTTGAGTTGTTGAAAGACTATGATATGAGTGTTCTCTATCACCCCGGTAAAGCTAACGTGGTGGCGGATGCTCTTAGTCGAGTGTCTATGGGTAGTGTTGCTCATGTTGAGGATGGTAAGAAAGAGTCAGTTCATTATGTGCATAGTCTTGCCCGATTGGGTGTTCGGTTGATTTATTTCGCTAAGGGTGGTGTTACGGTTCACCATGCTTCCGAATCCTCTTTTGTGCATGATGTGAAAGCTAAGCAAGATTTTGATCCTAACTTGGCTGAACTAAAGGAAGCGGTACTCAAGAAGTCCATAAGGTTTTCTCCTAAGGGGGACATGGTGTGCTTCATTATCAAAGTCGTTTATGTGTTCCCAATGTTGATGACTTGAGAGGACATATTTTTGTCGGAAGCCCATAGTTCTCGATATTCCATCCACCCATGAGCTACCAAAATGTACCATGATTTGCGGGAGTTTTATTAGTTGAATGGAATGAAGAAGGATATTGCGGAATTTGTGGCTAAGTGTCAAAATTGTCAACAAGTGAAAGTTGAGCATCAAAAACCCAGATATTTTACCCAAGACATCGGTGTTCCTAATTGGAAGTGGGAAGATGTGAATATGGATTTTATTATTTTTTTGCCTCGCACTAGGCGACAATATGATTTGATTTGGGTTGTGGTTGATAGAATGACGAAGTAAGCCCATTTCATTCCCGTCAAGACTTCTTATTCGGTGGAAGATTATGCTAAGTTGTACTTGAGGGAGATGGTGAGGCTGCTTGGAGTGACTTTATCCATTATCTCCGATCGTGGTGCACAATTCGCTTCTCAATTTTGGAAGTCATTCCAAAAAGGCCTTGGTACTCGTGTAAAGCTTAATAAGGCATTTTATCCCCAAACCGATGGGCAAGCGGAGCGTACTATCAAAACCTTTGAAGATATGTTGATAGCATGTGTAGACTTCAAGGGTACTTGGGATGATCATTTGCCTTTGATTGAATTTGCTTATAATAATTTAAGCTACCATTCTAGTATTGGTATGGCTCCATTTGAGGCACTTTATGGTAGAAGGTGTAGATCTCCTATAGGTTGGTTTGACGTTGGGGAAGTCTCTTTTATAGGCCCAGAGTTAGTACATGAGCCTATTGAGAAAGTTAGACTTATCAGGGAGAGGTTGAAAATGGCTCAAAGTTGACAAAAGTCCTATGCCGATGTTAGAAGAAGAGAGTTAGAATTTGATGTTAATGATTGGGTCTACTTGAAAATTTTACCCATTAAGAGTGTAATCAGATTTGCGAAGAAAGGGAAGCTTAGTCCCCGTTATGTAGGCCTATATCAAATTTTGAGACGTGTTGGTAAGGTTGCCTATGAACTTGACTTGCCTAATGATTTGGCATCGGTACACCCAATTTTCCATGTCTCATTATTGAAGAAGTGTGTCGGTGACCCGACATCTATAGTGCCATTAGAGAATCTTGGCATATAGGATAGTCTTTCCTATGAAGAGGTTCCGGTTGAGATTTTAGATCGGCATGTTCGGAAGTTGAGAAACAAAGAAGTTGCTTCCGTGAAAGTTCATTGGAGGAATCAATTAGTTGACAGTGCTACTTGGGAGGCCGAGGCCGATATGATGTCACGATATCCTCATGTCTTTCCTTCCGATCCTACTCTAGCTTGACGTATCTAGTTCCTCATGGTTCATTATTTGGTCTCATGTGTTATAGTTGAATTCCATGATTCCTTGATTATACATGTTCATGAAGAGTCTAGTATTATTATGTGCATTGAGTATGAGTTGCATAAAGTCTTCATGAAATAATGTGTTGAACATGCTTTAGCTTGGAATTGATGTTTCCTCCTTGGATACGTGCATTTATTTGATTATATGCTAGGTTGGGTTGTTAGTCCGTGTCTATTACCCTTCTCATGATGTCTTGATTCTCATTCGAGGACCAATGTTCCCAAGGGGGAGATATTGTAATACCCCAAGCTTCCATAGAATTTAATTGCAGAATTTAACTAAAGTAAGTGACCTACGGAGGCCACCTACGGGCCGTAGAAGGAATGACTGGCCGTAGGTGGGGACCGTTGATGGGATTGTAAATCTTAAGGATTTCTAAGTTTATGAACTTTGACCTACGGAGTAGCAAGACGGGTCATAGATCGATTGATTGTCCGTAGCTAGGTCTCATAGTAGTCCCCTAGACATAGTTTTACTTTTTGAACTCAGAATCTGATCTACGACTTCAATTTATGGTCCGTCGATGGACCCACGAGCCGTACATTGATGTTGTCATTGGAGGTCCCCTAAATATAATTTCTGAATCTTTTGACGGAAGGACAGTATGGTCCGTAGTCTGACCTACGGATCGTAGGTCCCCTCCATATATTGACCCCGATAATTTTTAATTAAGAGCTTTTCGGTCTTTTCCCTAATTGTTTACCTATTAAGCTAAGTCAGTTATACCCTTAATCTAAGACCTATAAATACATTATAAGCCTAATTCCTCTCATTCTAATTCATTCCTAAACTTTCCTCTCTCAAATATTTCTCTCTCTAAAAAGAATTCCCTCAAGCTTCAAGGAAGAAGAAAGCTAGGATCCTCCATTGAAGACCATCTATCTTCCCCAATTTCCTCGTGAATTTCATTGAGGTATGATAGTGTTCACCATTACAAGTTCTTTCCTCCAATGGGTCCTCCCTCTTCTTCATGATTTTCAAAGTTTTACACTAACCCAATTAAACTAGGGTTTTGATCAATCATTGTGGGTTCTTCAATTATGATTTCAAGTATTGATTTTATGACATTGCACGATCTAGCGTGATAAAGTAACTTAATGCACGAATTAGCATGAATTATATGATTTGATGTAAAGATTGTATGAATCCCCATGATCCCAAGCTAATTCTCCCCAAATTGATAATTTATGCTTTGATTGTTGGGTTGAGCCATGAATTGATGTAGTTATGAATCCTCTATGAAATTATGCATGAAGTATGAACGAATTGAGGATAATCTTATGAATTTAGCATGTTAAGTTAGAAGCATGATTTTCCTCTATTAAGTGAGTTCCTTCAAATATGGGTAGATTGTCTTAATTATGGCTTTCTAAGCGTGAGCTTGCATTGAACTGCATGATATGAGTTGAACTTGCATGAACCCATATGAACTCTATGAACTATGAAGTATGAGCATGATAATCTAAGTGAAGAAGAAGCTAATGAACTTTTGCATGTCTCATATGAAGTTAATAATGAATTAAGGGTGCTTTTAGAGTGAAGTATCAAAGTTATGATATGATGATGCTATGGTTGAGTTGTTAAAGGTTTTCTCACATAATACTCCTAATATGACATGAAAGAACAAGAGGTAACTACCCATGTTCTTAAGGAGCTATTCTAATGACGTAAGCTTGGACAAGGTTCATGGAAGATGAAACGTCCGTAAACATGATTTTTGCTTTGATTGGTAACCCTAGTTGTACCTCTCCATGTATAATGTTATGAATATATTAATGACTAATCCATGAGAGCTATGCTTACCACCGAATGGATATTGAGATGGAAGCACTTCCCATTAGTAGAGGTCGGGTCTTCTAGTGAAATCTCTCCCATTAGTAGAGGCCGGGTTTTCTAGATGGAGCTCTCCCGTTAGTTGAGGATGAATCTCCTAAAGCAATCTCTATCCCATAAACTATGTTGCCACCATAGGACGATGTCTTTTAATAGACATTAGCTAGTGGATCCAAATAAGCTAAGAAGTTCATGGACTTACCTTGGCAAGTAGGACACCTCTTTTCGGTGTGGGATAGACACCAGATTTCATGTTGATAGCTCACATGGTCTTACATGTCGGTTAAGGCTTTTCCCCATAAGTTAATGAACAAGTGTTCTCATAATGAAGTAAAGAAAAGAAAGAAAGATGATTTAGCTTGCTTTGGCCTTGAAACATGCTTTATATTTCATGTTTCTCATGTTTATCATGTTTTGAGTGTGGCCATCGCATGTCATGATTATATTTCACTGTAGCATGAATTACGTGTTAATGTGCATTGCTATCATACTTAGTACTTAATTGTGCTAACGTACACTTTTTCCTACATTAAAATCTTTGGTGTAGGACGTGGCGATTTACCTTCCACTCGTGGCTAGAGTTTGATTAGAGAGTTGATAGAAGACTTGGTGAGTCATCATCCATCCGAGGACATAGCCTAGCTCTTATTTCTTTTACATATATTTCCTTTAAGTTTTGAATTGTATTGGGTTACGACCCAAACCTTGTTCTTTATGCTTGGCTTTGAGACATGAGATTTAGACTTCCGCTGTTTCTTTTAAAAGCGTTGATATGAAATTCTCTTTTGAGCTTTTATTCTCTATTATCTTGTATGTAATGTATGCTAAGTGGCTTGTATGAGGCCTCTCGGGGTCTTGTACGTCATGTCAGATCTAGGGGGTACCTTGGGTCGTGACAATAGATTGATATGCCACCAATGGGTAAGGCATTTGTAGCAGAGCAGCTCGAGGAGGTCACCATTCTTGCTACTACTACCGAGCCTACGGGGATGAATCCTCCATCTTCTTCTTTCATGACTGAGAGCACAACACGTGCTCCACCTACCCCCGGTCCCCCCAAATACCATTAGCCAGACTCCACAAGTTGGAGACTCGAATGGAGACAATACTGCAACATATTATGCAATGGATAGGATGGTAATCAATGACTCAGAGACATGGATGCAGGCTACTGTTGAGATGAAATTTCTAACTATCCATAGGAGGATTAATGCATTTGAGCTGCAGATGCTCAACTGCCCCCCCCACTTCACAGAGTGTGGATCTCTCAGCCTTTCAGATGAAGTTAGGCACACTACGAGCCGAGGTAGCTGCATTGACTGCATTTGAATCATTTTCACCAGAGCCTTCACCTGTAGATGGCAGAGGGAATGTCATCTTTTCTCTGTTTGGTGAATACCAACATTTCACTGACATTCCTCATGAGGCTAGGAAGCGCACATGAATGTTTGAGGATTTTACTATTGCCCCTATAGAGGAGAGGTGAGCCCTCAAGAGAGAGTGGCGCGAGTTGGAGGCTGCCTAGAGAAAGCCTTAGTAGATTAGGAGTTGAGGCAGCAACGAAAGCGAGAGATAGCAGCCGGAGCTTTGGGTTCAAGGGGCACTACTGATGGTGCTCCTCAGACTACTATGGGGGTCACTGTTGTTCCCTAGACTGTTCCAGAGGGCGTCACTGACGTTGCCGCACACATTGATACATCAGGTTTTGGGATATCGGAACCACCAACTTGTTGATAGTTCTTCGGCAGTTGAGCACCACAGGTTTGTCTCACCCTATTTTTTATTTTATTTTGTGCACTGAGGGCACTGCACTACTTTTCTTGTAGGGGTGGTGTGAATGGATTGTGAGTATTGGGGTGAAGTCTGAATAACCCGACTCACAATCATTCCTTGGGGTTTTCTTGCCTCTGTTCTGTTTCCTAAAAAAACTTTTTAATTTTTGTTGAACTGGAATGTTTAAGATGTAAATTGTAGAAGTAGACCATAAACAAAAGCATGATGGCAATAGAGCATAAAATTACACCATTCCAAACTGTGTAGTATGTGCTATATTTATGTGATTGGTAAGTCAATTGTATAGGATCTTTGTATGACATGATAGGAATCGATTAGACAACATGACTTAAGCTATAGAATGAACTAGACACACAAATAATTTGATAGTGAATTGATGTTCCATGTATGTTTGAGGTGGTTTGTGCATTTATACTGTATGTGCCAATCTAGAACTTACCCCGTTAGTCTTGCAAAGATGATTTAACTGTAAATTGGAAAAGGATCATAGGTTATTGTTGAGATTAAGTCCACTCAAGCCTAAAAACAACCAACAAAATAAATAAATTGCCCCCTTCGATCTAAATTTTGGAACATAAAGTAAGACTTTTCTTTCAATTCACCAAATACACCTTCCCCATGAAAATTGTTTAAAGTTGTTTTGGCCCTTGTCCCTTTTTGGGCATTGGGCACCTCAACTCAGGCTAAACGCCTAAGTTGAGGGTGGCGGTTTCAAAAGAAAAATTTACCTTGGGTTTTGCCCTTGTCCTTCCTGAGACATCGTGCACCTCAACTCATGCTAAACACATAAGTTGAGGGTGGCTACTACAAAAGAAAACAACAAAGAAAGTAGTATGAAAAGATTTACATGTCGAGAAAAGAAGAATAAGTAAAAATGCGAGAAATGGTGTGGAAAAATAAAACGATAAAGACTGAAAATGTTGAAGAAAAGTGAAACAAGAAAGAAAAATCAAGTCAAAGTCACACCCGAGCCTAAAAGAACAATAAGGTGGAAAGCATAAATTAAGACGATGACAGGATTGGTTGAAAAAGAGGAAAATAGCCGATGTAATTTCAAGGAGGGCAGAAAAGTCTTTTAATATCAAAATATAACATACCTGACCCGTATCCTATGTTACAAACTATGAAAGTCCTATATTGATCCTAATCTAAAGGCTTAAAAAATAGAACTAAAGAAAATAAGGGCAGGCATATGGTATTGCGCATGCACTGTATTGAATTCAATTTTGAGCATGAACGTATACTAAGTCCCTAAAATTTAACTATAATTTAAATTCTATGTGAACAAAGGGATTTCTTTACGGTGAGGGCACAAGTTACATTATTGAAGAGTTAGTAACTTTGTGATTGTTATATGTGTATGTGAATGGGTCTATTGGTACATCTATGTCATAAATTAATTTGCATGTGTTGGCTTGTTGTTGAACTTGATGATTTCATTGTGCTGAAAATTTATAAGGATGATTGATTGTTGAGAAAATGCCATGTGATTGCTTGAGTTTTTGGGTTGCTTGTACCTATGTGTCGTTTAGTATAAAGAGTATTATTTAGAGTTTTTTGTGGCGCTTGAGGACGAGAATGATTTTAAGTTGAGGGTGTTGACAAACCGTGGATTTATGGTACTTTTAATGCCTTAAACATGGGGTTTTGCGTGTCTTAAGCATTTGTTAGTAGATTTGATGGTCTTTTTATTTTATTTTGCAAAAATTAGGTTTTGGAGCAGTTGGTACAGAAAAGTTGCAGCAGCAATTGTTTTTGATGATTTACGACTCGACCAACGAGCCGTCAGTAGGAGTCGTAGTTAGAGTTGTTGATTGCTGGAGCTAAGTGTAAAACGATAAAAGCTACTGTTGAGCCGTAGTAATGTCTACGAGCCATACAATTCAGTCGTAGAAAGGTTCAGAAAAGTTGAGCTCTAGTACCGAAGTGGTGGTTACCTAGGATGGGTTGTACGAAGATTTACGGGCTGTAGGTTATACCCGTAGAAAGTGCTCTTAAAGTGAGGACTATTTTCTGATTGACGAAAGGCACCTACAAACCGTAGGAGTTCCTACGAGTCGTAGCTACAAACGGTAGAGACGACTGCCTAAACTGAATTTCCTTAGATTTCCTTTTCCTAATTTGTTTAGGATTTGATGTCTATAAGTATTAGTAGTAATTTTCGTTTTTTGGGTTGTCAGAAAATTTTCAAACATTTATTTTAGCTTTGGGAATTAATTTGTGAACACTTTTTGTCCATCTTAATTCATAAAGTTTTTGTTTGCAATATAGCTTTTCTTCTTCAATTCAAGATTTTGGATTTCAATTACTCTAATTGTAAGTTCACGGTTTATCTCACTAAACCTATTATGAATTGTGATAACCCAATCATGAGTAGCTAAATCATCAACTCGAGTTGTGGGAACCATGAGTAATTAACAAAGTAGGCCTACTACTTAAGTAATCCTTCAACTATGTTTACGCATATATTGTTGATCTTTTCGTTATGAATGTTTTTTAACGGTGCGCAACGTTAGAACTCGCCTTATTCCTACTTGCTCGACTAAGGAAGTAACAGATGGGAAAATAGATTAAACAACGAAGATTTAGGTTGGATAATTCGCTATGTAATAGAATAACCTAACGATGTGAGGGCTTATCTGGGGTCAAGGGTAAGGGTTAGTAAAGCATACACCCATACACCGACCAAGCTGCGTGGTGAAATTCCCTATTTAGATGACCAATCACTTAGGAGATACCTAACTCACCGACTTTTCATGTTAAACACTAGATAAGAGTTACTATTATAAAGTTTTCTGCGTTAAGAAGTTGTGGGGAGCACATATACCCTAGTTTCATATTTTATTGACTTCACAAAATGTTAAACCTTGTTACTTGATTAGTTAGTACTATAAACAATCAATCATTTTTTGTGTTACAAAATCCCCACTTTTACCAATATAAGCTGACTAAAGGTACAATCAACATAAATTAGCCTAAGTCTAGACCTTGTTCCTCATGGAATGGACCCTAACCTTCGTTAGGTTCTTTATTTGACAATGACCGCTTATGCTTCTTTAGGGAGGTATAACTTCGGCGTATTAGTGACTCATTGGGTGACATTAGGTGGGCTCGCCGATCACAAATGGCGGATCGCCAACTGCTCCTCACCTCTCCTTTCTCTTTCTCTTGGCTTCAAGTGTTTGGACCTCAGTCGGTGGGCTTGTTCGATTCGTCCTTTCACACTCGGTGAATCGCTGAGTATCACCTTTTTTCACTTCAGAAGCATTCAATTTTTCTCCTTGCATTGTCACTTTCGATGAAGGTCAAGCATCTTGCCTTTCTTATTGGGCGCATTGCCATTTCCCTTTTTTTTCGCCAACCTGTATTGATAAATTAAGTGTTGTGCATTGTCAACTAAGTCAATGTCAATCTCATTGGGTGATTCGCTTTTCTTATTTGGTGATCAACAGTGTATAGTTTACACTCCTTTTTATATTTTTGGCCAATCTTTCAAAGATTGATCATTGCCTTGTTCTTTATCCTTCATATCTACCAATCATAAAAATATCATTAGAATAGGACATAATTGGGCATTGAGGACACTAATTTTTTAGTTAAATATGTCTCAAATGAGTGTAAATCCACGAGTCATCAAAACAATAAACTACCTCAATGTTGAAACTGCACCCGAACATTTACTCGTGGGCTTTTCCCTTTCAGAGAGCCTTAGAGAGATTCTAAACTATCAACAATGCCATGGGAATTTATAAACAAGCACAATGACACCAATATTAATAAATAAATTCGAAATTGGAATTAAAACTGAAAATGAAAATGTGGGTTCCATACACCATGCCAAAATCTTAAACTAGTCAAGAAAGTTGTTCCCCTAAAATGGGTACAATTCGAGCCATTGCCATAATAGACCCCGCTATAATTTAGCTCAACAAGGTTAAAAACAGCGAAAAAGGAGGAATTTATGGGAATTAACTAGGAAAATAGAAGATTCAACAAACCTGAAACTTGCCCAAGAACTTTCTCTACGCACTTCAACAAGAATCATCGAATTCCGTCGAGAAATGGGACATGCAATAGCCGAAAAGGGTCTTTTAAAAGACTTGTGTACTAGTCAACTAGCCTTCTTAAATGCGGAGTCCTGGAAGGCTAACCCTTAACAAACACAACAAAAGGCCCGCGAACATGAAGGCAAGGGATGTCGACCCTCACTGAAAGCGACAAGGGCCACACAAATGTGGAGGTCTGGGATCATGGCCTCCACAAATGGGGCAAAAGGATCGCGAATGCGAAGGGATGAACAGTGCAGCTAGTGTAGCACTACATCTACAATATAACAAGGAAGCCAAACTGTTCGTCGGGGGTTCAGAGTTTGTTAAGGACCCTATCAACACAAAACAAATATGCCACCTAGCTTAAAACAACATTCTGGACTCAATGTAATCGATAAAATAACCAATGGAGGTCGTCTCGTCAACATGTTGACCAATGTCAACACTTATAAAGAAAAGCAAAACAAAATGCTAAATGCCAGAAACTCATCCCAATAGCCTCAAAAACTAAACAAAAGTCCTTTTAGATGAAACTCGAGATTTCAGAGCTAACTACACTGACATAGTGCATTTCTGAGTGTATTTACCAAAAACGTTGACCAGTGTCAATCTTTGGGCAAAACTCAAAAGCTAAAATGCCTAATCGTACCAACTCTAAAGGAAAGCCTCAATACCAAAACAAATCATCACACTAAAGAAAAATGACCCTTCCAAGGCTGATAGAACTGATGAAATTCCGATCCGACACAAAAATCTCAAGATATTGTCTAAGTCAACTCTTTCAAACCTTAATCCTCCAAAATAAAAAAACCACACAAAACTCAACCAACAACCTCAGGAAGTGTGCCCCAAAAACCAGTACCACACAAAAACTAAAAGGAATCTTCGGGAAGGCATAAAATAGTAAAAATGCACAAAAAACATAGAGATGACTTCGAGGGTCATTACAACATCCACTATTGAACAGAACTTTCATCCATAAAAGTAAAACAAAGAAAGTACTTAAAGGCTCCAAAAGGTGAGGATACCTTGTCCGCATGTCAAGCTCACACACCCAAGTAGACTCGTCGACTAGATGGTGCCTCCACTGAACCTTCATTAATGGGATATCTTTAGACTGCAATCTCCTAACCTGCCTATCTAGAATACCACAGGCTCCTCCTAAAAACTCAAGGACTCATCAAGTTGAACCGAATCCCACCAAAGCATGTGAGACTCATCGCAAACATACAATCTCAGTATAGACACATGAAACGTAGGGTGAAAACTCAAAAGAGCCTGAGGTAAGGTTATCTCATCAGCCACTTCTCCTACCCACCTCAGAATCCTAAAAGGGTCGATGAACCTGGGCCTAAGTATTCCCCTCGTCCAGAATCTCATCACCTCCTTCATGGGTGACACCCGTAGAAGTACCCAATCACCAACCATGAACTCTAAAAGATACATCCTCTAATCAGCATAACTCTTATGCCTACTCTAGGTAGTACGTAGTTGTCTCTTGGATCACACAGAAACTATCCATATAATTTCTCAACAAGTCAGTGCCCCATGTTCTAACCTCAAAAGAATCAAATAAGCCCATCAAAGAACGACACCTCCTACCATATAATGCCTCAAATAGAGCCATCTGTATGCTCGAATGGTAGCTATTATTATATGCGAACTCAGCCAAAGCCAAAGACTGATCCCACTAACCACCAAATCAATAACACAAGCCCACAACATATCCTCAAAAGCCTGAATAGTCCTCTAAGATTGACCATCGGTCTAAGGGTGTAAAAATGTACTGAGCTCAACACGGGAACCTAACTCTCTCTAAATAGACCTCTAGAAATGTGAATTGAACTGAGTACTGATGTACCACATATTTATGATAATTTTAATCGTTTAAACTTAAGGTTTTTCATGTCTTTTAAGCACTTGTTAATAGATTTAATTGTATTTTATCTATGTTTTTTTCAGAAAACTAGGTTTTGGCAATTTGAGTGAAGAAAATAGTGAAGTAGCAGACTTGTTGGAGTCCTATGAGTGAACCTATGAGCCAGAGACCATTCTACGAGCCATAGGATAGAGGCGTAGATGAGGATTAAAGTTTTTAGCTAAGTATGGGACACCGAGACAAGAGTACAAGCCGTACGATCTTCTACGGACCGTAGATCAAAGTCGTAGAAAGGTTTAGAGATGTTGAGTTCCAGTACTTTATACTATGATTAGCTATAACAGGCCTTGAAAACTTCTACGAGTCGCAGAACATGTCCGCAGAAAGAGTCCAAATGAACATTAAAGGAGATGACTTACACGAGAGGAGTCTACGAGTAGTAGATTGACCTACGAACCGTAGACCTCGAATTGTAGAACTTACTATCGAATCCTACTTTTCATTTGCTCTACTTTATTAAGGATTAGATGTTTGTAAATAATCATTTATTAATTATTTTTATGTTAGACAGTTCATACACTTGAGCTTTGTTTTAAGAATTAATTTGTGAAATACTTTTCCATTTTAATTATTGAATAGTTGGTTATTATTACATCATTTGTTCATCAATACAAGATTTCAGACTTCAACTACTCTATATGTAATTAAATGATTTATATTAACAAAATAAATATGAATTTTGATTACCTAAGCATGAGTAGCTAAATCCACAACTACGGTTGTGGGAACCATGAGGAATTAACAAGTAAACCTAATAACCAGTAATTCTTAAATAGCGTTTATGAATCTATTGTTTCCTCTTGGCTTTGATTGCTTTTTAACATATGCATACATTAGAACTCGCCTTATTCCTACTTGCCTGAACAAGGGGGTAATGAATGGGAAAAGAGAATACAAAACATAGATTTTAGGCGACCAATTCTCATCTAATAGCTTGAGTAGACCAGGGATAGCAAATCTAGGGTCAAGGGTAAGGGTTCGTAAAGCATACACACGTAGACCGACCAATGTTGCTTAGTGAAATTCTCTTATTTGGGTGACCAACCACTTAGGATATACCTAACTTACCGACTTTACATGCTAGACACTACACACGTTACTAGTATAAGGTTTACTGAGTTAAGAACTTGTGGGGAACCCGAATACCCTAGTTTTATCTTCTATTGATTTTACAAACATTTATTCCTGCTTACTTTGTTATTTGTTACTGATATTATATAATCAAGCTTTTGTTTTACAAAACCCCCTCGGTACGAAAACAACTCAATTAAAAGTACAACTATCAAACAATTAAACTAAGTCTAGACCTCATTACTCATAGGATTGATCCCTACCTCTGTTAGGTTCTTTATTTGAACAATGACGACCTATAATTCTTTTGGGAGGTGTAATTTGGCCGTATCAATTTTTGGTGTAGCTCCTGGGGAATAAGGCTTTTAGATTAGATTAAATGTGTTATTTGATTGTTATTCATTATTTCCTAATTTATGTTTCCTTTTTGTTTTTTTCAATTACATGTTTAGATATGGACGCCATTGGTTTGTGTGTGTTCCCATTAATAGTAAATGGTAATGCAATTGTATGGATATCTGAGCTTCCATATAATTCAATTACCACAGGGGATATTTTGCACAAAGTATTCCTAGAAAAATACTTCTGACTATCTAAGAAGTTGAAGCTAAAGGATAAAGAAAAAACTTCGAGCAACTACTTGGAGGGGTGGTTAATGCTGCACGGGAACAATTCACAAGCTATTTGAGAAGTATCTTGATATCGCCCAAACTACACCTCCCCAAGGAGGTATAAGCAGTCGCTTGTCAAATATAGAACCTAACAGAGGTTAGGGTCAATCCCACGAGGAATATGGTTCAGACTTAGGCTAATTAAGATTAAGTGTATGTTTAGCCAGATTATTTCTAGAAGAAGTAAAATGGGGGGGGGGGATTTTGCAATAATTGAAAGAAATAATAATTGACGATTCGCAAAGTAATAACTTAATATTCAAACAATATTCAACAACCCTAAAACAAAGTTTACATAGGGTATATATAGAAAATAAATCCTAATTAAACTAGGAAAAAGAAATCTGGGAAATTCGGCTTGGGTAGTGTCGTCTACGGTTGTCAACCTACGGCTCGTAGACAGACCTACGGCTCATAGGTTCCAACCGTCAATCAACAGCTAGGAAAAATCCTGAGGGCTTTTTTCTATGATTCTTATCTACGATTCGTCATTCTATGTACGACCCGTCCTGTTCTTCCGTCATTCAAAGCTCTGCAGGCGACCCTCCCTGAAGTTTTCTATGGTAGGGCATCTACGGTTCATAGCAGGATCTACGGACCGTCATCTTGGTCTGTCATTCCATACTTGGTCAATTTCTTCAGGCTCCTAAACCTACGATCCCGACTGACGAATCGTCAATCCATTGACGGTACGTAGACTGTCTCGATTATCACCAACAAATCAACTGCTTCTGCATTATTCTCCTCAACTGCTCCAACAGCCTATTCCCTGTAAATTTAGCACAAATAACATCAAATCTAATACAAAACCACTTAAGTATCATGCAAAATTCTAAGTTTAATGCATCAAACATACCTTAAACTCACGGTACATCAATACCCTCAACTTAAAATCTTTGCTTGTCCTCAAGCAACAAAACAGACTCTAAACGACACAAGTATATAAGCAACCTGAACTTCAAGCAATCACGCAGCAATTTCCTCAATCTTCCTCCTCTTTATTCATTCCCAACAAAGTGTGCATTCTTTGCAAACCCAACAAGCTAACTCATGAGGATCAAATACATGACATCGACGTACCAATAGACACACATACATACACACCTAACAATTTACCAAGGCATCAACTTTCCAATAATCATAACTTGTGCCCTCACTACAAAGAAATCCCCTTTTTCACAAATAATTTTGATTTATCAATCCCAAGACTTAGTATACACTCACACTCAGAAAGAATTCAATACAATCTGTGCACAAGACCATAGGCTTGCCCTTATCTTCTTTACTTTGGCTTTTCAAACTTCCTACTAGAATCACTATAGGACTTTATTGGCTTGTAACGTAATTCGCCGGTTAACTGCTAGTATCTTGGTATCTACTATCCGCTCGATCCGAGCCTCGGACTCCTCTACCGATCTCTGCATCAATGGGCGAATATGTTGTAGTAGAGCCGCCATCTAAGCCTCTAACCGGCTCACTCTAGCGATGGGGAGTAGGGCAGCCCTTGTAGTAGATGGAACCCGGGGTGTGCCTGCTGTAGAAGCTGAAGCAGTAGGTGGGGGCACGGACCCCTGTGGCTTATCTACAGGTGCGGGGGCTATAACATCAACCTGCTCGGGCGCCCAGGCCTCTCTCATGGGCGGTAGCTCCACCGAAATACCCCTGCGCGGTGAGGCAGGGTTGGTGTCATCTCGGATAAGACTAATATCCATGGTCTTAGACACCGTAATGTATGCATCAGCAAAATAGACTGGGAACGTTGCCTCACGACACAACCAAAAAATGTGGCAAATAAAGGGCAAGGTCGTCGTCTTTTGGAAGACTCACTCATGTATCGCAGCACTGAGCACACGGGAAAAATCAATCTCATGCCCTGCCATTAAGCAGGCAACCATCACAGCCCAGTCCCAAGTCACCTGGTTATCCGCCATAGTAGGGACATCCGAGTACGTACAATAGACCACAAGAATTTTGCTGCAAAGCTAAGTGTGGCCTTCTTAATCGGCAGGGTCATGTCTCGAACCCACTCAGCATTGACTCCCTGCTCAGCAATGTGGCCAACCACCCATCTCAGCAAGGACTCTCGATGCTCAGCATCTCTCATAGCTCGACCGCGGACCTGCTACATCTGATAATCTAACTCGGCCGTGTTGATAGGCTGAGCATGTGAAGGGTCGTAAATAACACGGCGTAGTGTGGCCTCAGAAATGTCAACGGAAATGTCCCGGACTAAGGTAGACTGGAGTGGTGGCTGCTCTAATGGCTTTGCCCGCCAGGGCAAAGTCTGAAGGACGGTGGAAGCATAAGAAGAATAGAACTCACGGACCATGATCGGACTATACCGAGGAAGCGTCTAAGCCATCAACTTACAGCGATACTTCCTGAACAGCTCATCTATCTAGGTAATAGTGTGAAGGCTACTTGTAAGAACCCGCCGCTCTTCCTCTATTTGCCTAGTGGACTTGTTTTGGGCATTCTGAAGGATGGCTTCTTGATAAATACGAAACACGCCCGGGACACACCATAGGTTGGGCTCCCTGCAACCCGAATTGGGTGTTCCTTGCCAAAGTCGTCATCACTCGAATCGGTCCCAGAGGTGGAATCGGAGTTAGACTCCGACCCTGAAGTGGACACATGCTCAGGCTGGGCAGCGGATGGGGCCACTGGCTAGAGGATAGGGGCAACTCCGGTCGGAGAGGCCTCTCAACCCCTATTCGAACTATGCACTTCTTCGTTAGACTGGGAAGTGCTCTCCTCTCCTCTAGAAGTAGATTGCTCCGGTGTCTGTGCTCTAGCCATCTAACTGGCCTGCTGCCTTGTGGTCCGGGTGACCTAGGAGAGCTAGCTCTCAAAGGTTGGTCATATTCGAACCCACTCTGCTCCTCCTTAGAATCCTCATCTATGAGCACCCGAAGTCGGGCCGGAGGAGCTGGTGCAGGAGCAGAAGTAGTAGCCTTCCATTTATAGTGTTGTGTTATTTTTTGAGGCATTGCACCTTTTATGTTATGTATGAAAAGTCGTAACCACGCAAGAGCAAAACTCCAAACCCACGAGATGATGAATGAAAACAGTGGAGGTAGTGAAAGAGAAAAGAAACAAAATGGAAAAATTGAAAAAAGAAGAGAGAAAGAGGGATTTGGTGGGGAGTATATGTACATGAGGGAGGGGGTGAATGAAAGGGTGTTTGGTAGATGGAAGGGTGGAAAGTGGAAGGGGTGTAACGGTTGGGAGTAGAGGGAAATGGGGGAAGAATTTAAAAAAATAGGGGTTTTATAATTTTAACCCATGGGTCGGGTCAATTTTGAACCCTGACTGACGTCTACAATTTCCCGTAGACGGGCCGTAGGTGGTTCGACGGACCGTCAATCAGTACCATCAATGTACCTTAACACTTGACAAAATTTCAAAACATACCTGGGGTCTACGGATGTAGACTACGGTCTACAGAATGATGTACGGCTCATACTGTACAACCGTAGACTTAAAGCTGCAACTGATCCGAAACATTCGAGTCTACGGGTGCCATTTACGGTTCGTCATTTGAGTTACAGTCCGTAGATGGGACCCGTATACCCTTCTGCACTTAATGTTCTGCAAAACCTGTCTTATTTTGCTGCACACGTCACAAACGTTAAGACTTCACTTTTTTCCTATTGACTCTTTTTTTTTTTTACACGGACCCGATACTAAGAAAAATCCTAACATGGCTAGAATCTACAACTTGGGTTGCCTCCAAAGTAGTGCTTGATTTAATGTCGTGACACGACGCAATTGTCTTGCCTACTGAGACTTCGACAGGACCCCATATCTCAATTAGATCATTTACTGTCTCCTGATGACCTACATCGAATTTGATCATCTGGCCATTCACTTTGTATTTGGTCCCTTTTGTGTTTTCAAGTTCAACGGCGCCATGGGCAAACACATGGACAACTCTGAATGGACCCGTCCATTTTTATTTGAGCTTGCCAGGAAACAACCGCAACCTTGAGTTGAAGAGGAAGACCTAATCACAAGAAGCAAAACTGCGCTTTTCTATCTTTTTATCATGGTACTTCTTCATCTTTTCCTTGTACAAGGCTGAACTCTCATAAGCTTTGAGGCGAAACTCATCCATCTCATTCAGCTCCGTCATCCTTTGACTGGATGCAGCACCCCAATCAAGATACAGCTTCTTGAGTGACCACATCGCCTTGTGCTCAAGCTCTACAGGTAAGTGACATGGTTTCCCAAAAACAAGTTTGTAAGGGGACATACCTATGGGAGTTTTGAATGCGGTGCGGTAAGCCCATATAGCATCATTGAGATTTCTTGACCAATCAGTGCGGTTTGCATTCACAGTGTTTGACAGAATCTGTTTGATCTCTCTATTGGACACTTCAGCTTGCCCACTCGATTGTGGGTGATAAGGATTTGCTTCACTATGGCGAACACCATACTTTTCTAGCAACGCCTTGAACAACTTATTGCAAAAATGGGAACCTCCATCGCTGAATATTGCCCTTGGTGTACCAAACCTGGAGAATATGTTGTTTTTAAGAAAGGCGGTGACGCTTTTACCTTCGTTGTTTGGAAGCGCTATAGCTTCCACCCATTTTGACACATAGTCAACAGCTACCAGGATGTACTTCATGCCATTCGAACTCACAAATGAGCCCATGAAATCGATGCCCCATACATCAAAGAGTTCAATGACTAGTATTGGATTCATAGGAAGCTCCTGCCTTCTTGAAACACCTCCTTCCCTTTGGCATCGATCACATGCCTTGGCCAAATCATGAGCTCATCATCTCATCATCGAGCACACAACGACGAATAATCCCATCAGCATAGATACGAAACAAACAGGGTTCCTCCCAGAAATACTTCTACACATCAGCCATGAACTTCCTCCTATGGTGGAATGATATGTCCGAGGGCACCACATTGCTAGCCAAATAATTGGAAAAATCTGCAAACCACTGAATAAGATCAAAAGAAGCAGCTAATACCTGTTCATCCGGAAAGGCATCATTAATCCCTAGGACATCAGCCAATTTCTGCATAGCTTCATCTTCTAATTTGGATAGGTGATCAGCCACTTGATTCTTTGTTCCTTTCCTATCTCGGACTTCGAAGTCAAACTCTTGTAGCAATAGAATCCACCGGATCAGCCTTGGTTTAGCATCTCTTTTTGCCATTAGGTACCTTAATGCAGAATGGTCAAGGTGTACTATTTCCTTGGTACCCAGCAGATAGGATCGAAACTTCTCAAAAGCGAAAACGACCGCAAGCAACTCTTGTTCAGTGACCGTACAGTTTTTCTGGGTAGCATTCAATGCTTTGCTAGTATAATATATAGGATGCAGTATTTTGTTGCGCCTTTGTCCCAATACTACGCAAAGTGCTACTCCACTCGCACGCACATAACCTCGAATGGCTTTTCCCAGTCTACTGAGATGACAATGGGTGCAGAGGACAACTTCTCCTTCAGTGCTTCAAACGCCCTCAAGCATGCTTCGTCAAAGTCAAACTTCATCTTCTTTTTAAGCAGTTTGCACAAAGGATGTGCAATTTTGGAGAAGTCCTTTATAAATCTGTGATAGAAACCTGCATGCCCTAGGAAACTCCTAATACCTTTTACAGAGATGGGAGGGGGTAATGTTTCAATCACCTCTACTTTAGCTCTATCAACTTCAATACCGTTCTGGGAGATTCGATGGCCCAACACTATACCTTCTTTCACCATGAAGTGACACTTCTCCCAGTTCAGCACAAGGTTGCACTCTTCGCATCGACATAGCGCTTCATCTAAATGGAACAAGCAATCATCGAAGAGTTACCAACAACAGAAAAATCGTCCATAAATACCTCAATGGTATCCTCCACCATGTCTGGGAATATAGACATCACGCAACGTTGAAACGTCGCTGGTGCATTGCAGAGTCCAAATGGCATCCTCTTGAAAGCGAATGTTCCATAGGGACATGTGAATGTAGTATTTTCTTGATCCTCAGGGGATATAGAGATCTGATTATACCTCGAGTATCCATCCAAAAAATAGTACCATCCTCTCCCAGCAAGATGATCTATCATGTGATCCATGAATGGAATGGGAAAGTGGTCTTTCTCTGTGCATGCATTTAGCTTGCGGTAGTCCATGCAAACTCTCCAGCTGTGACGGGCCTCATAGGAACAAGCTCATTTTTAGCATTTGGAACCACAATGATTCACCCTTTTTAGGCACGCATTGGACCGAGCATACCAATTTACTATCAGCTATGGGATATATCACACCAGCATCCAACCATTTGTTTATTTCTTTCTTTACCACCTCTTGCATAGGTGGATTCAATCTTCTCTGATGCTCCACACTAGGAATGCTTTCCGGCATGAGTTGAATTTTGTGAGTGCAAATCCCTATTGGGATACCGATGATGTCCGCAATTGTCCATTCTATCACCCTTTTGTAACGTTTCAGCATCGCAACTAAAGGCTCAACTTGCCCTACATTAAGGTCAGCAGGAATAATAACAGGCAATGAGTTGTTCTGGCCTAAAAATACATACCTCAAGTGGGTTGTAAGATCTTTAAACTCTAACTCCGGGGGTTCCTCAATAGATGGTCTTGCAGGTAGTGTTTTTCGATTAAGTAAATCCAGCTTGGGTTGACGACGATGGATCACGCTTCCATCTAATGCAGCCACCAATGCATCATATTCAGGGATTCCATCGCCTTCAAAATTCATGATTACAGCCGCAAGTTCTTCAACTCCTACCATTTCCTCGATGGGCACCTCTGGGTTTGGCTCCTCCACATAGCTCACCACTGATATTGCCTTGATGTCACTATGGTGCTTCATTTTTCTGCAAATATTGAAGGTCACTTCTTCAATGTTTAAGCGAAACTTCATCTTTCCTTTTTCCAGATCTACCAAAGCGTGCCCAGTTGCAAGAAACGGTCTGCCCAGGATTATGGGCACTTCAAAATACACTTCAAAATCCAGAATTACAAAGTTCGCCGAAAAGATGAATGCCTCCATATTTACCAAGACATCTTGCAGTACTCCAATTTGTTTCTTTACCATCCGGTCGGCCATGAGTAGCCTCATTGCAGTCGGCTTAGGGGCTGCTAAGCCCAATTTCTTGAACACGTAAAGTGGCATGAGGTTTATGCTCGCACCCAAGTCAGAAAGTGCCTTAGCAAAGTGCATCACGCCGATAGTACATGGAATGGTGAATGCTCCAGGATCTTCCTTCTTTTGGACCAGTGATCTTGTGGCGATGGCACTACAATGCTGCAAGTTGTCACTTTCCTCTAAGCTTGCAGCTCTCTTCTTGGTCACCAATTTTTTCATGAATTTAGCATAAGCCGGCATTTGCTCCAAAGCTTCAATCAAAGGAACATTAACAGATAATTGTTTAAGTATAGATAAGAATTTCTTATACTTCCCTTCGTCTGTTTTCTTTAATAATCGTTGTGGATAGGGAGGTGGAGGTCGTGATATGTGGATGACCTTTTGAGTTACTTCAGCCACAACATATTTTGGATCTTTGGGTAGTTTTGCTACCTCTTTCTCACCCTCATCAGACGCCTTCGCGCTTTCCACTTCTGTTTGCATGGGTGGGTCAGTAATTTGTACCCCACTTCTGGTTGTCACTGCCATGCATTGCCAGTAATTCTTGGGATTGTGCACGGTGTTGCTGGGAAGAGCTCCTTATTGACACAGGTTTGCATTCACCGACAATTGGTTCAACTGCTGCTCTATTTGCCGAATTGCTACTGCATGTGATTCCACCTTTTGCCCGATGCCTGAGATATCAGTCTGCATTTCTTTCACATTGTCATCCGTGACATCAAATCGCCTCCTCATCTTGTTCATCATATCTTCAATGCGAGTCATACTTGATCCGCCATCTCTATTACCAGGAGGGATATATGCACTGCTCCAATCATTCCTGTAGTACTGACCGCCTTGGTTGTAATTGTTGTTGCGATTGAAGTTCCCTTCGCGGTTATATTGTCCTTCCCTATTGTAGTTGCCATAGTTCCGACCTTGATTTCCTTGACGTCGGCGCCAATTTTCCTGATTGGATCCTTGGGCGTTGAGCCGAAAACCAACCGGCTGCTCATTCACAAGATTCGCATCCTCCTCATATGTGTACCAATCATTTGGTGGTGCATTCTATTTATATTGGACTGCATTAATCTTCTCTGCATTACCACTCACATGCTTTAGTACTAAGCCCATTTCAGTTCTTAGTTGCGCCAACTCTTCACGAAGTTCATCTTGAGATGAATTTTCAGCAGCTTGTATTGAGAAGGTACTCTTCGTCGTAGATGACGCTCTAGTGTTCCATTTTTTGTTGTTCTTCGAGATCTTCTCAAGCCTCTCCGCAATCTCAAAGAAAGTCATTGATCCATAAGATCCTCCTGCAATAGTATCAAGCACCGCCTTACGTTATCGTCCATTCTGCGGTAGAAGTATTCCTTGAGTGACTCATCATCAATGTGATGGTTTGGCACGGCCCTCATACAGATTGTAAATCTATCCCAAGCACAGCTGGCGGACTCTCCCGGAAGAGTTTTGAAGTTGTTGAGTTTGTCCTTGAGATTCAGATTTCTCAATAAACGCATTACGCAGCTCATTCCATGTGAATATAGAGTTATATGGGAGCTCATTTAACCACACAGTAGCGTCTTCAGTTAGAGACATTTGAAACACTTGTAGGCCAACCACGTTCATATCAAGATTTGGATTTGCCACACTTCTTTTGCAAATGCTGGTCACCTTGGTCCAGTGAGCATGAGGATCTTCCGATGATAATCCAACAAATAGACCTCGAGCGGTCAACATCTACAGCAGGCTGCTTGTGATCACAAACGTGAATCCAGTTGGTAGTGGAGGAACAACTATAGCGCCAGTTGATCATGTATCATTATAATTCACTCCCAAGTTGCGGCGAACATCAGGGGCAGGCTGATGCTGTACTTGAACTTGTTGTGGATTCTGAGGTTGAACCACAACTCCTGGCGGTTGAATGCCAGGTACCTCTTGGAGAGGTTCGCCATTTGGATTATCTTCTCTCAAAACTTGTTGACCTAGTCCGGCCATTTTTCACAGAGCTTTTCTTAGTTCCGGGTCGTAAGGAGTCAGGGGAATACCTTTACTTCATGTATTTGGCATACACCGGAACTATTGTCTGAAAACAATCAAAAACAACAATAAAACGTAAATCAGGAAATAATTGACTAAAAGTGCACTAACAAAATTAGTCTAAACTAAAAGCCTTATTCACCGGCAGCGGCGCCAAAATTTGATATCTCCCAAACTACACCTCCCCAAGGAGGTATAAACGGTCGCTTGTCAAATATAGAACCTAACAGAGGTTAGGGTCGATCCCACGAGGAATATGGTTCAGACTTAGGCTAATTAAGATTAAGTGTATGTTTAGTCAGATTATTTCTAGAAGAAGTAAAAAGGTGGGGGGGGGGGGGATTTTGCAATAATTGAAAAAATAATAATTGACGATTCGATTAGTAACAAGTAACCAAAACATAAAACTTGCAGTTTGAGATATCAATCTGAGAATGAAACTAGGGTTTATGTGTTCCCCATAAGCTCATAACGCAGTAAACCGAACAATGGTAATTCTTTTCAATGTCTAGCATGCATGATCGGTAAGTTATGTATCCCTAAGTGATCTATCCTCTAAATAGGGGATTTCACTCTGCAACTCGGTCCGTCTACGTGTGTTGATTTACCAACCCTTACCTTTGACCCAGATTAACCCACAACTATTTCTAGGTTGGGTTATTAGATAGCGGATTATCGACGACTAAATCTCTATTGTATAATATCTTAGATTTTCATTACTGCCTATACCGGGTTCGCAAGAATTAGGAGATGTTCTAATGTTTGCAACCATTAGAAAATGTTCTAAGCAAAGAGATTTACAAAAGCATGCATAAACATATTCAAGAATTACACAATATTAAATTTACTTTTGTTAATTACTCATGGTTCCCACAACCCTAGTTGTGAAATTTAGCTACTCATGCTTGTTTGATCACAATTCACATTCGGGTTTGAAAAATCATGAACTTACAGTGAATAGAGATGAATTCCACAATCTTGAATTGAAAATTAAAAGTACTTTGCATAAACAAGCTTTAAGAATTAATCTTCTCCAAAGACGAAAAGCAATTCCCAAAGTAATAACTTAATATTCAAACAATATTCAACAACCCTAAAATGAAGTTTACATAGGGTATATATAGAAAATAAATACTAATTAAACTAGGAAAAGGAAATCTGGGGAAATTCAGCTTGGGCAGTGTCGTCTACGGTTGTCAACCTACGGCTCGTAGACAGACCTATGGCTCGTAGGTTCCAACTGTCAATCAGCAGTTAGGTTAAATCCTGAGGGCTTTTTTCTACGGTTCTAATCTACGATTCGTCATTCCATATACGACCGTCCTGTTCTTCCGTCATTCGAGCTCTGCATGCGACCCTCTCTGAAGTTTTCTACGGTTGGGCATCTACGGTTCGTAGCAGGATCTACGGACTGTCATCTTTGTCCGTCATTCCATACTTGGCCAATTTCTTCAGGCTCCTGAACCTACGATCCTGACTGACGACTCGTCAATCCATTGACGGTCCGTAAACTGTCTCGTTCATCACCAACAAATCAACTGCTGCTGCATTATTCTCCTCAACTGCTCCAAAAGCCTATTCCTTGTAAATTTAGCACAAATTACATCAAATCAAATACAAAACCACTTAAGTATCATGCAAAATTCTAAGTTTAATTCATCAAAAGTACCGTAAACTAACGATAGATCATGTGTCGAACCACCCAATTGATGATAAGTCACTTAAGAAGTTCTTCTACAGAGGATTAGATGAAAATTATAAAGCGGTGGAAGATTCTATAACTGGAGGATCCATTGGAGCAAACATATTTGAGCAAGTTGCGGAAAAGCTAGAAAGGATTGACAAAACTAACAAAGCTTGGTGTGCTAAAGGTAGAGATACTTCAAGGAGTACTTTTTCGATAAAGACAACACACAACCAAGTGAATGAGGAGATGCATTAAGAGGTGGCTCAATTAAGAATGGAGGTTGGCTTTGTGTTAAAACATTTAGGTTATAGCGTAGAAAAGGTAAATGCAGTCAACTACCAAAATAGAGCACCACATCATGATGACTATGGATATGAAAAGGAGGCCTACTATTTGAATGACCAGACACGGGATTTCAAGACTAAGGTCCAAGCATCCAATAAGGATACTTGGCTCCAAGATCAAGCGAATCAAGGTCTGAACTACAACAATTACAATCAACATGGTGATTACAACCGGGATGGAAACTATAATTGCAACAATAATTATAATAAGAATGGGTATAATGAGAAAAATTGGGGAAAAGATAGAGAAGGTGAATGGGCATGGATAGAAAATAAAAGAGCTGAAAAGGGTTGTCCTTATGTCACACCAAGCAATAGAGATGGAGAATAGAGTTTGACACGAATTGAGGATATGATGTCCAAGATGATGAAAAGGTTCGACTCAACAGACGATAATGTGAAAGAGATACCCACTAATTTATGAAGCATATGTCAAAAGGTAGATTCACATGTTGTATCCTTTAAGCAAATTGAGTAGCAGTTGGGTAAACGTTCTTCATCAACGAATCCACGCCAGAAAGGAAAATTTCCTAGCAATACTATCCAGAACCCAAAGAATGACGAGAAATGTGTGGCAGTGACTACTCCAGGAGGGAAGTAGACCATCGATCCTCCCATGCCAAATAGAGTGGAAATTCCAAAGAAATCTAAAGATGCGGAAGTTGAAAAAGTGGAGAAACCCAAAGATTTAGTTGGGAAACAAGAGGAAGCTACTCAAAAGATAATTCAAATGCCTTGACCTCCTCCTAATTTCCCCCAAAGATTACTCAAGAAAACTGAGGAAGGAAAATATTTCAAGTTTATCTCGATGTTGAAACAACTCTCTATCAATGTTCTATTGATTGAAACACTCGAACAGATGTTGGGTTAGTTAAGTTGATGAAGGATCTAGAAATAAAAAGAGGGCCATAAGTTTTAAAGAAGATGAAAAGTTGTAACATTGTAGTGCCATTGCCACCAGATTGTTAGTGCAAAAGAAAAAGGATCCTGGAGCGTTCACCATTTAATGTACGATTGGCACATTTTATTTTGCTAAGTTCCTATGTTACTTGGGTGATAACATTAACTTGATGCCTCTTTCAATGTTCAAGAAGTTAGGCTCGAAAGCCTCCAAACTGACTACAATGTGACTACTTATGGAGGATCTCACTGTGAAGAAAGCGATGGGTATTCTTCATGATATCTTTGTTACGGTCGAGGAATTCATATTTCCTGTGGACTTCATGATTCTAGACTGTAAGGTTCATTTGGAAGTCTCCATCATCTTAGGAAGATCACCTCATGCAAGCAGGCGTGCTTTAGTTGGTATGGAGAAAGGGCAGATGAAGTTTTGATTGAACAAAGAAGAGGTAACTTTTCACATATGTAAGTTAATGAAGCATCAAAGGGATCTCAAAGTGGTGTCCATTGTGAACTTGATGATTGAAGATTAACTTGAAGTACAAGTTGAAATAATACTAGGTGTTGAGGCACTAGAAGTTGTGATCCTGAATTTTGATGGAGAACACATTGTGGAATATGACTACATGGTGAATGGACTTGATGGAATTTGAAAGTTTAGTCATGCACCAAAACAAGCTGGATTTTGATCTGAAGAATTGAGAGACCAAACCTACAAAACCATTCATTGATGAGCCTCCAAAGTTAGAGCTCAAGGCTCTTCCATCCCACATGGGATATGTGTTTTTTGGGCAAGATTACCCTACCAGTCATCATTATTACTGATCTAGATGAAAGGCAAGTAGAAGCTTTTACATATGTGTTGAAGCGGTTCAAGAGAGAGATTGGTTGGACAATTGCTGATATCATAGGTATTCCACTCGGTATTTTTTTTCATAAAATCCAACTCATGCCTAATTGTAAACCTAACATTGAGAATTAAACGAGACTTACTCAGCCCATGCAAGAAGTTTTCAAGAAGGAAATTATCAAGTGGTTGGATGATTGACTTGTTTATTCCATTATTGATAGTAAATGGGTAAGCCCTATTCAATACGTGCCTAGAAGGGAGGAATCATTGTGGTTCCCAATGCGAAGAATGAGCTCATCCCTATAAGGCAGGTCACTGGTTGGAGAGTATGAAGGGATTATTGCAAGTTGAATGCATGGGTAAACAAATATCACTTCCCAATGCTATTCATGGATTAGATGCTAGATTGTCTTGATGGTAAAAGTTGGTACTATTTTCTTGATGGCTATTCAAGCTTGAATCAGATCTCCATTTCTCCTGAAGACCAAGAGAAGAACAGTTTCACATGCCCCTATGGAATGTTTGCTTTCAAGAGGATGTCATTTAAGTAGTGTAATGCACCGATGACTTTCCAACGTTACATAATGTCCATATTTTGAGACATGGTGGAAGACACTGTTGAGGTATTTATGGATGATTTATCTACCGTAGGAGACTCGTTTGATGATTTCTTGGCCCATCTAGGTGATGTACTGAAATAGTGTAAAGACTGTAACCTTATGCTAAACTGGGAGAAGTGTCATTTCATGGTAAAAGAGGGCATAATTCTTGGTATCAGATCTTTAACAAAGGAATTCAAGTAGATCAAGCTCAAATTGTGGTGATATAAAAGTTGCCCCCACCTATTTCTGTGAAGGTTGTTAGAAGCTTTCTTGGACATGTTGGTTTTTACCAAAGATTTATCAAAGACATTTCCATGATCGCGCACCTGTTATTCTAGTTTCTTGAAAAGAAGATGAAGTTTGAGTTTGATAGAGCTTGTCTGAAGGCATTTAAAGGACTGAAGGAGAAGTTGATTTATGCACCTGTCATTATTTAATCGGATTGGGGACAACCATTTGAAGTTAAGTATGATGCGAGTGGGGTGGCGCATGGCATACTATTTGGGAAAAGGCGTGACAATATTCTTCATCCCATATAATATTCTAGGAAAGCCCTCAATGTTGCTCGAAGGAACTATACTGTCACCAAACAAGAATTGCTTGCTGTAGTTTTTGCATTCTAGAAATTTATATCTTACTTGCTTTGCACAAAAGTCATTGTGCACACTAATCATGAAGCATTGAGGTACCTTATGGCAAAGTAGAATGCTAAATCAAGATTGATTCTTTGGGTGCTATCATTGCAAGAATTTTTCTTCGAAGTGAAAGACAGAAAAAGGACTGCAAATCACGTAGCTGATCACTTGTCCAGATTGGAAGAAGAAGCAATGTTGAAGTTGGCTAATGGGGTTGATATATATGTTATGTTTCTAAATGAACATGTTTTGGCTGCCTCATATGATATTATTCCTTGGTTTACAAGTTTCACAAATTACTTAGTGAGTGATGTGGTACATTCGAACTTGTCTTTTGACCAACAAAGGAAGTTCATGACTGATATGAAAAAATTCTTCGAGGAAAAGCCATACCTGTTTTTTGTCTGTGCCGATGGGATTATTCATCGCTGCATACCTAATGTTGAAATGATGAGTATTTTGTAAGGCTGCCATTCTTCTCCTAATTAAGGTCATCATAGTGGTATCCAGACTTCATACAAAATCTTGTAATGTAGGTATTAATGGCCTACTATTCACCAAGATACTCATGATTTCGCCAAGTCTTGTGAACGTTGTCAAAGAAAAGGAGGCATTTCAAGGAAACATAAACTCCCACTTACTCCGATTTTGGTGATTAAATTGTTCGATTTATGGGGCCTTGACTTTATGGGTCCATTTGTAATTTTGAAGGAGATGAATTACATACTTGTAGCGATATACTATGTGTCTAAATGGGTTGAAGTTGTTGTGGTTTCAAACAATGAAGGAAAGGGTGTCACCGCTTTCCTTAAAAGAAATATCTTCTACAAATTTTGTACACCAAAGGCAATTATCAGCAATGGAGGTTCTCACTTTTGTAATATTTTTTTGAAGGCATTGCTTTAGAAGTATGGTGTTCAACATAGCATAGCAAATCCGTATGATCAGAAGTCTAGTCGGAAGGTTGAAATTTCAAATAGAGAAATCAAGAAGATCCTGGCAAAGACTATAAAAGCAAACAGAACGCATTGGTCAGGAAAGCTTGATGATGCTTTATGGGCATATCAAATTGCATTCAAGACTCCTATAGGTATATCTCCTTACAAATATGTGGTTGGGAAGTCTTGCAATCTGCTTGTAGAGCAAGAGCAGAAAGCCATTTGGGCACTTAAGAAGCTTAATTTAGATTGGGGTGGTACATAAATCATCGGTTAAATAAGATAAACAAACTTGATGAGTTTCTCATGCAAGCTTATGAAAGTTCAGTCTTATAGAAAGAAAGAATGAAGACATAACCTGATCAAAAGATTGAAAAGCGAGAATTTGCATCTGGAGATTTGGATGTTCTATTCAATTCAAGGTTGTGCTTGTTTCATGGTGAAGTCAAATAAATATGGATTGGACCGTTTCGAATAGTTCAAGTGTTTTCACAAGTAGCGGTTCAATAAGAGAATAATGAGGGAATGAAATTTAAAGTGAATGGGAAAAGGATAAAGCACTACATAGGAAATGCAAAAGATGTCGAGGTGATTGATGTTTTGGTTCTTGATGAAGTCTGACCAATCAAGGAGCCTTTGTCGCGCATTGACATTAAATCAAGCAATGTTTTGGAGGCAACTCTAGATGTTTAGCAAGTTTCTTTTCACAATTTTTCACTTTTTTGTTTTTGTTTTAGGCTAGCATAGGCTAAAAGCCTATTTGGCATTGTTGTTGGAAGGCCAAAAGCACTTATTTTGAGAAAAAATACTTCTTTTGAAAAATAAGATCTTTTGCAAATCAATAAAAAATTCTTTTAAATAGAAGCATAGAAAGCTTTTCTATTTTTGGGAAGAAGCTAAAAATTTCTGCTTTTCTAAAAAAAGCAAAAGCAGAAGCAGAAATTATTTTTTACAAGACCAAAATATCCCTTCCATATTTAGATATTTACCTATATATCTCTTATTAATTAATTAACACATCTCATAACATTGGTAAAAGTTTCATTTAAGACTTTTCTTTTTATATAATATTCTTTTATTATTTTACGTTTATTATCATTACTTTATATTTGATATTTTTAATAATATTTAAATCTTGATATTAATATTATATTAAAATTTAATTTTAAAAATTTATCTATGTATAATATTGATTAAAAATTTAATATGTTCATTTAAATTCAATAAGAATAAAAGTTTTATTAAAATTTTTATAATAGATTTTTAAAATAATTTTTATCTATAAAATAATCTTCATATGTACATTGATACTTGTACTTTTTTATAATTTGACACTTAAAAGAACTTTTTTTAAAAAGATTAGTCAAACACAATTTGCTTATCTAAAGCTCTTTTCAAATGAATTAGCCAAACACAAATTGTTTTTTTTCAAAAGCACTTTTCTGAAAAACTATTTAAAAAAAGTTATTTTAAAAATAATCATATTTAAGCAACAATGTCAAACACGGTCTAAATTAGGGTCCGTGTCAAAATAATGTCAAGATACTGTCAAGAAAAATAAAAGGAATGCCTAATGGTTGTCACATATGCATGAACGAAACATAAATCTGGAAAAGTTTATAGTAGAGGTTTCATACGGGTGGGTTCTATGGATCGTAGTTCACTCTATGAACCGTAGACCCTACTCGTAGAAGCACGAATAAATTAAGTTCATTTAGGACTTATTCTATGGGTCCCACCTACGAGCCATGATTCAATCAAATAACCATAGATGCTGGCCGTAGAAACCTAAGTCCCAATATAGCTGCAACTGTAGGACAATGAGTGCACAATACGAATCGCAGTCTGTACTCCAAGACTCCCGGTATGTTTTCTTAATTTTTTTTAAGTATTGAGTTGACATACGAGAGCCTTCTACAGATCCTAGAAAATCCTATGGTCTGTAGACAGGCTTTCATAAATGCAATAAGTTTAAATGAATTGGATCTGACCCACGACCCTAACAAATAAAGCCCTTCAAATTTTAATTTTCCCCCATTTCCCAGTCAACCATTACAAACCCTCCCCCTTTCACACGATCCGGGACACCAAGTGCTAAACTTCATCTCTGATCCAAAGCTGCAACATGCTCAAGTAATCAACAATAGTAGCATGAACTCAGGCCAGCATCACTAAACAGATGCAGTGTGCAACATGAGTACCAAAACAACAGATCTCAGTAGGCATCATAGGCCTATTGAGTAGGAAATGTAAAATCAATAAGAAATGATAGAATCTAGACATAACAAAGGTCAAAGCGAAATTTAAAGATATGCATATGAGTGTACTAAGACAAAAAAGAACTAAGTACAACTAACTAAACCAAACTTGACCCCCATAAGCCTAAAAGATACACTCGTGCGCAAGTTTAGGTAAAAACCTGAATAGACCCCCATAAGCCCGATAGGTACTTAAAATAGCTAACTCTACAAAGAATGAATCATGGTGAGTCTAAAGCCAAAGAAGGAAAGTAACCAAACTGTACCGACTCCGCAGAAGATTTAGAGCATCACGATAGGACATTTGATGAGTTTTGAGATTTTAACTAATTTGAGTCTTTTTAGTTCAACAAATAGCGTCCTCAATGCTTATTTATGTCTTTATCTGATGATATTTTGATGTTTTGCAGCTATGATAGCTAAAGGACAAGGAAAGAAGGAATCTATGCAAAAGAGGCCAAAGTCATTGTAAAGAGTGAAAACTCTCGGCTAAAGATTGCCTAAGACAATTCGTGGATCACCCAAAGTGACTAGACCTCGCCTAAAGTGACAGTTTTAACTTTTGAAAATATTCAAGACAAGTCGGCGAGTAAATTGCAAACTGCGATTCATCGAATTAATTGGGAAAAGACATAATCCCATCGCCTAAAGTGACAAATGGCTGGAACAAACTGAAGGCTAAAATAGGCGAACAAATGTGGTGATCGACGACTCGCCGAACGTGAAGGGCAGACTCAATCGAGTTTTCCAACTGAGGTTCAAACACTTGATGCCTGAAGACCAGAAAGGGCGAGCTGAAGAACAAGATGGCGATCAGCAATCAAGTAGGCGAGCCTTACTAATTTTGACGGTACGTCGCACATGGAATTTTTGACAAATTTTTTGGAATATTATTAATAACCCAAAGGAGAGAGAAAAATTATTTTTTAAAACTTTTGAATATCTGAGTGAGAACTTTACCCTTTTTCATATCTTCATTAATTTTGGGGTTTTGAACAATTTTGTATTTGACAATTGATGTTTCAATTCAAAGTGGGTATTGAAGATTATTGCCTATTTACCAACACTTTGATGGCTAAAAGCATAATTTGTATAAGTTTTTTAACTTTAATGATGCTCGACTCCCACACTCCTTGATCGTCTTTTACTCATATAAACCATATTTTAGTTGAATTATGATAATTGATTTAAAAATCATATTTGAAATTTGGTTGAATCATCCACTTATTTGTTATTATTTCTACAATGGATTAGTTTGCATCTTAATTTCCTTATTGAATTCTTTGATTTGGATCACTTCCCCTAGGATTTGAGCTCGACTTAATGGTTGGGTATTTATATTGCTAGAAATTTCTTACTCATTAAATTGTTTTATGAATAATTTGAGCGTTATCAAAAAATACACACCCAACTTAAACTTTTTCTTGTTCTTGAGTAAATCAAGAACACAATTAGTTCAACCAGGGTGTCTACAACAATGCTCAATGCGAGTTAACATGCAAGTTTCCATCACAAGGCTACTATCAAGTATATGCATTATCTCAATTATCCACAAGAAGCTTTAAATGATGACTAGCTTGTATCAATCGAAATTCAAGCTCACTAATGCTCACTTATAATGCAAAACCATCCTTCAATAGAAGCATTCAAGTGCCTTCACGATAAAAAACGATTCCATGCTCTCACAAAGCACAACAACAAAGAAGTTAGAAATTACTACAAACTCTCATTCTCTAAAAGATAAATACATTCAAGCTTCATCCCGTAAGTTCGGCCATATTATCCTATAACTATGAAACCCGATTTTAGTAATATCTCAAGGGTCTTTTCAGGCTTGCAATGGAGCTGAGTATAATGGTATATATTTTTTGGCTCAGTGACTTTACCTTCGAAAGCATTGTTGTACTCATCTTCACCTCATCTCAAGTTCTTTTCATTCTTTTGATCTGGAGACTAAGTCCTCAACTCTTTATTCAATTCATTGGGAACCCCTTTTGTTTATTAAAACTCTCTTTTTCAATTCACTTTCATTTTTTTTGCTCTCTCCTTTTTCATAACGGTGGGGTTTCGACTTTTGGTACAAACTTGAAGGATGAGTCTCACTTTTCTTTCTACTTTTTCACTTGGCTTTCTTTCCTGCTTCCTGTCCACACCACCAGCGTAGGCCTTTAGCGTATGTTGACTATTTAAACAAATCAATGCTTAGAAAAGGATTTATGGGTAAGAAGATAGGGACATCTTTTGTTCAATTGGCTTAAATGAGGCTAACAACAAATGGTATAGGCTTATATGGTGCAAAGACGGTTGGAAACACTCACAAGGTAGTAATAGAAAGGTATGAACATTTAGGTTCCCTCTAAAAATTTGTGCCCAAGATCATCTCTTGCATCCACCAAAGCTAATCAATGAAACTCACAAGGTAAATTCGAGGAATCTACAAGCATGCCTTCAAGTAGGATCTCACCATACACGACACTTTAGACATAATCATATTACACAGCTCTACAAAATTAAGAAGCTCCCGTGCAATGTTCATTGCAAGGCTCACATCAATATGTCACGAGTTGTAGATTTGCACTTATTTAGGGCCTATTTAGTTCAATAATTAGTGTCCTCAATGCCTAATTATGTCCTATTCTGATAAAAACTTATTCATTTGCAGCTATGAAGGCCAAAGAACAAGGCAAGGGTGAATATGTGAAAGAAAGGTCAAAAACATTGAAATAAATGTAAACTCCACTATGTTGATCACCTAACAAAAAGGGTTGATTGCTCATCGGGCCTGACCATGCCAGTAGAGACAAAGTTTAATATTAAAATTGTCATAGTAGGGTGGCGGATTGAAAATTGAAACATTTACTCACCGAATGTAATGGGCGAACAGCATGATCATCACTGAAAGTGAAAAAACATGAATAAAAGATGAAGGCTTGAAAGGCGAAAAAAGATGGTATTCGGTGATTCTTCGAATGTGAAAGGTAGACTTAATCGAGATCACCGACTGAGGTTCAAACACCTGAAGCCTAAAGCAAGAGAAGGGTGAGATGAGGAGTAAAAGGCTATCTACCGAATTAGATCTGTGGGCCAGACTAATGCCGCCTAAGAGGTCAGGTGTTGAATTTTTGGCCAAGTATTTTGTCACGACCTGATTTCTTGAATCATGATGGTGCCTATCAACCCACTAGTAGGAAAGCCAAACTCTATCCCGGAACTTAACAGTAATGGGACTAAGAATGGAAACAAAACCTCAATTAAGCGGAAGCAACAAATACATCACATAAGAAGGCGAAAGCGAAACCAAACGATATATACAAGACACCTCCCCGAACCTGGAAGTAAAAAGTACAGAACTACTAACAAGAGTACAAGTCCCAAAAGTGGACCACAGAAACAAACTTTCTCGAAAGAAAAAGACAAGTCAAAATATAAATACATAAGGAGACAGGTAATCCCAGAACGCCATGTGCTCACCCTCGTCTCCTGAACAGACAGCTGCAGGCTCGAACTCAACACTGAGAATTGGTGCTTGGACCTGCATCACGAAAATAGATGAAGAGTGTAGCATGTGTACCAAACAACAGGTACCCAGTAGGCATCATAGGTCGACTGAAGCAAGAAAGGTAAAAACAGGCAGACAAGATAAGAATATGGGTGACTTAATTGATATGCATATGAATGTCATACAAACCATGTGAGCTATCTGGTTTCCTCCTACAACTAGGAGGACAATCTTTTATGTAATCGGAACAAAGCTACAGTTGCTCCAAAAGTGGGGTGTGTTTGGATGACTTGCACATGAAGATCCTCATGAGCACCTCAGAAATTTTGTGGATGTGTGTGGGCCATTCACTTTCAAAAATATTTTGCAAGAGTCCATCCGGGTGAGATTATTTCCATTCTTCCTAATGGGAGAAGCTATATGATTGCTTGTGGAATTACCCAATGTTTCTATTACTTCGAGGGAAGAGCCGACGATGCATTCTATGATAGATTTTTCCCTCCCTCGAAGATGATAAAGCTTAGAGGTAGCGTCAAAAATTTTAAACAGGTGTTTGGTGAACCTCTTCATGAGATACGGCTGCGGTTTCAGAAGATATTATTTCAATGTCAAATACATGGTGTTCTGGACAATTTGTTGCTTCAATACTTTTATTGTAGCTTGGATTCTATTAATAAAGGCATAGCCAACAAACTTTTGCAAGGTGGGTTGATGAGGCAGCCATTTGATGTTGTTTTACGGTTGCTCGATGACATGACAAAAATCTATCGAGCATGGCTTACGAGAGAAGATCAGGTATCCCCTCTACATGTGGGCATGAGCAAGGAACAGTTGGAAAATGATCAAAGAGGGATGAAATTATGGCTAAAATGATGATCCAATTGCACTTGTTGTCAAAGCATGTCATGGGTGGTGGAACTAAAGTTTTTAACGTGTTCGGTACAATTGTGGGACAATGTCAAGAAGATGCCAAGTTTGAGGCATTATACAATGAGGAAGTACAATACTTGGGAAATCAAGTGGTAGGATTTAATTAAAACTACCCAAGGCAGGGTGGGAACCAAGGTTGGAGTAGAGAGCGTGACAATGGTTGGAGAGATTGCAAAGATAAAGGTGGAAATTGGAAAGAGCATGAGTATGAAAAAGATAGGTATGTCCCTCCTTGATAATGCTCAAATGTCCTCTTTAAAACCAATTTAAAGGGACATCGGTCGTAGTAAATAAAAACCCAACGAAGAGTCGAGGTCGAGTCCCACAAAAAATTGCATATCGTGGAGAATTCCTATCAAGTAATTTGTATTTTAAGATCGCTCATTTGCAATAGTAAGAACTAGTGGGTGGATAATTCCACCAAATTAATTCCACCTTGGTTCGCCTTTTGAGAATTCAGTCATTTATTTTCACACTGTCATTTTGGGCGATGTTCATCAAGGCCAACTTTCTCATTCGGTGTATCGCCTTCTCCACAGGAGTTCGCCGACCTGATTTGATAAACACAGGTGCTAAGGACTGTCATTTTGGGCGAGGTCGTACTCATTTGGCAATGTATAGTTTGCACTTCTTTCTACATTTTAGGGGATTCTTTCAAATATCAATCCTTGCCTTGTCCAATTGCCTTCATAGATGCAAATAATCAACTTTTTATCAAAATAGGACAAAATTTGACATGAGGACAGTAATTATTGAGCTTAATAGACCTTAAATAAGTGCAAATCTACTACTCATCAACACTCCCAACTTAAACTTTTGATTGCTCTCAAGAAAATCAAGAACACAATGAGCTCAATAAAGGTGTCTACAACAGAACTCAATCAGAGCTAACTTGCAAGTGCCATAGAAAGACTATTCTCAACAAAATTCTACCCTAAATTATGATAAAAAAGCTTCAAATGATGACTAGCTGGTCTCAACACAAGCTCCAGCTCACTTTAGCTTCTTTTCTAATGAAAGAACATGCTTTAACAAATGCATTCAAGTGCCTTGCCCTCACATCAAGAACGATTTCATGCTCTCATGAAGCAATTCAACAAACGTGTAAGGACTCAATTCAACTCTCACTCTCTCAAAAGAGGAAACATATGCAAGCTTTGTCACACAGGTTGGCCCATATTTTCCAATCATCGCATAACCTAGTTCATGCAAGATCTGCAGGGTCTTTTAGGCTTGCAATGGGGTTGAGGGTTAAGGTATGGTTAATTTGAATTGGTGACTTTACCTTCTCGAAGAATTGTTGCAATCATTATCACCTCTTCTCAAGTTCTTTTCCTTCTTTTTCATTTGAGAACTAAAACTTTGACTTATCACTCAATTTATTTGAAATCCCCTTTATTTTATTCACTTCTCTTTTTCTTTTTCATTTTTCAAAAGCATTTCCATCACAATGACCTTTTTTTTATAAGGAGGGACTTCTTCTGGTTTTTTTTTTTTTTTTTAACAACTTTCAAAGTTGAACCTCAGTTCATCTTTCTTTTCCCTTCACTTGGCCTTCATTCTTTCTTCCTTTGCACACTCCCAACTTAGGCTTTTGGCCTAAGTTGACAATCAAAAAATAACAACGCTTCGAAAAGGATTTTTGGTGAGAAAGTAGGGACTGTTTGGTTCAAGAGGTTTTGGTGAGAAGGAAGGGACAATTTGGTTCAAGAGGCTTTCTTTTGTTTTTTGATGAAAGATAGGTTAGGCTCAACTGGAGCAAAAATGCATGCACACCCTCACAAGGTAGTCACAAAGGATTATGGACAATTTGCGTTCCCTCTTTGAATTGTTGCCCAAGATCATGTCTCACATTCACCAAGATTCAAACAATTGAACTAACAAGGCAAATTGTAGGACTTCACATACATGCTTTCAAGTAAGACCTCACCACACATGGAATTTTGAAATACTCTCATTTAGCACATCTCGAAAAGATCAGAAGTGTACTTGCAATGTGCATAGCAAGGCTCACATCAAAACACAGTGAGTCAACAAAAGATTCAAAGAGATCGCTCAAAATGGCAACCACATCGATTTCATTCCTGCAGCACCAACACTCTACACCATTCTCATCATGAGAACTATTCAAGACATTGATATTGAACAAAGTTGATCCTCAAATTGTTATCAATGAAAACTCCAAGCATTTTACGATTTTAAACTCATGGGGAGTTCAAAAATCAAGAGAGAACAAAATAGAAACAAGAGATACGCTTAAACAAAAAGAGCACTATAATATAAACAAAAATAAAGTACCACAAATATTCAAAACTCAAAATAAAAAATACAATCCAAAATGGGAATATTGGCTCAAAGCCTCTCACCTCATAAACAAAAATAAAGCAGTGTCCTCAATGCAATGAAAACACAAGTACGGGAGGCTGAGATAAAAGGGTCCCCCTGAAAGGCTATGCTTGCGAAGCACTCTCATCTGGACTTTCAGGTGGGGAAGCCTCAAGAGTGGCATCGATGCCTTGCAACAGGACCACTGGAGGTGGAATAGAGGACTCATCTGGGGCATCAGTGCCCGTCTAAATGCTCAGAGATTTGATGAAATCTGAAAAAGACACCATTAGGACAAAACTCTAAATTCTCTCAAAAGGATCTCTCCAAGACTGCCTAAAGAATGACCTCCTCGGTCTCCTGCAACTCAGTCAACGTCTCTGCAATGTCCCATACTCCTCCTCGTCGGTCTTCTAAGATCACTTATATTCGGCCCTCTCATTATCATCATCATCAACAACAACACCTGCAGCTATCTTAGGCTGCTCGCTGGGAAGAGGCTCAGTACTAAGCATCTCAGGAATGGAGGCAGGTGCATCTAAGAGGGGAACATCACCCTAAAGCATGGATATGTTCGTAGACTACAACTGAACCACCTCTGCTCGCAAGGTAGCAAGCTCGCTCCTCATCATGTCTAGTGCACTAGAGCTACCCTCGGTCTTCTCTAGGGCCTCAAGTGTAGCAGTGACATTATCCAAACACTCACCATGGCTCTCAATGAACCTCTCACACTTGATGACTCTCTCTATCAACAAAGCTAAGGCCTTTTCAATGGCCCCAATGATCTTGGGCTTGTCTGTCTCAACCTGGGCGGCTCTAACATCTACTGACCGTGCAAGGATGCCCATGTAATAAATCATTGCCTGGGTCAATGGGGGATAGGCGATAGGAGAAGGGGAGGGGCTCACAGCAGCAGCAACATAAATCCTAGTACTAGCGAGAATAACAGAAGAATCACTAGTAGAAATAGGAGGAGGAGGCACAGTAGAAGAAATGCATGCATGCTCCGTATGATGAGTAGGTGTGCTAGCTTCAATTGCTAGTGTGGTGGGGTCAACCAAAGGCGTTATGTTTGGCGGTGGCGGCTTCCTCTGAGTCGCATCATCACACAAATATTTAGCCTCAATCCTTCGAATGTCACTAGAAGAGGCCGGTGTGACTCTCACATCTGTCTTCCCCTGAAAGGGAACTCCCGCTCTCTCACATAACTATATACTAAGAATTGGGAAAGGGAAAAAGGTCTGCTCTTGCCTGGCCCGTAACAACATCTTTTCCATAATGATAATACTTACATTGATATTTTCCTTTTTATTGATAGTGCCCACTAGCACTGCTTTTGGATTTCGGAGTACTGATTCGTTTTGGGACGGAATGGTATTGCTGCAAATAAACCCAAACCAGTACCATGCCACAATATTCTGGTCCTTCTTCTCTATCTTCGCCCCTTCAGCCATCCAAGAGGGAGAAGACTCATCAGATATCAAAGGGGCCAGCCACCCCTTTAGTGCATCCATATTTTTAATCATTCGGTTCTTGTAATCATCAGCATGATTAGATGGGGCGGCACAATACTGTGTTATTTTCATATGTATGACACCAAACCATCTTACCCCTCACTTCCACTTAGTTTACAGTCTTCCAGATATTGCCTTTTATCTTCTTTTGCAACACCTTAGCATAGGCGTCATAGAATTCTCGGACTCACTTCGACACAAAAAATCATTTTGCATTATTGAGTTACTCCAACTTGTGAAATTTTATTGTTGCCCGTATGGCTGGGTAGAAACTCATGAATCCATCAGTTGAGAGTCGACGTTCCTCCATGATAGTTCATTCTCCTTCCGCCTTGAACCTACTTAACGCCCTTGGAGCTATTATTGGGAGAACACAGGAAGTTGGATTAGGATTTTGTTGAGGCAATGCCAACTTGGAACGAATGTTTACTTGTTTAGTGGCAATATGATTCCCCACTCTCTTACCTCCACTGGTAGGGGTCTGACGATTGGTTTGTTGGGCACGAGGGGCCTCCGAAGGTTTATTAATGGATATTCCCTTTTGTTTCTTTTGAGGAGGAGAAGGAGGATCTCTTTATATCTCAATGTCATATGTAACCACTTGCTCACCCTTTGTTCGTGCCATTTCCTTCAAAGCACACACTAAAACATAGGATTTGTGAAGGTACGTTGAAATAAATCATATATTGAATCAAAATCAAAACATTCCTGAGGCTCACCTGTCGGGAAGGCAGATCATCAAGCAGGATTTGCGAGCTCCTGTGAGCTCACTGAATTAGACAGTAGCAAATATCTCAAGATTTAGGCACAAAAATAGAGTCAATTACAACTCGGCGATTTGTCGAGTTAGTTCAGTGGGCTAAGACAAGTTAACCAAAAATGATAGTGGAAATTGAAAAAACACAGGCATCAAGTGCGATATCATCTCTCTCTCTGCGATTCACCAAATGGGTTAGGAGTACTAAGACAAGACCTTCGAATGGGACAAAACCCAAGGTCATATATATGCTAAAGAAGGCAAATTGGTGCTTAGTCGGTGATTTGCCTAACCTACTTGGTTAGCTAAGACAAGTCCGCTGAACATGAAGTGTTCAGCTCAGTGCCTAATTTTCACAGCTAACCAAACATATAAAAAATACGAGTTTCCCCCATCATTAAAATACACCTATATGCTTATCTACCTATGGGTACTCAGACTTCCCCAAGATATTGTTAAGTATTGCACTAATTGACAATTTGCCTTTAAGAAAGTAGTCATCCATTCTATCATTGGGAAAAATCATGAAATTGGGTCAACACTGGGCTAATCAGACTTATCCACATCAAAGAACTCAGACCCAGCATATTTATCTGGTCAATTTCAAATTTTAACCAACACAAACACGATTTGCATTTTACAGGCACACACATTTAAATATCTCATGGGTACGGTTCAAATTGCACAATACGATGCTACTCATCAAAATATATCACACAATAACAAGTAATGGCTTCAAGCCCACACCCAGCAAGAGATTTAAAGCTCAAAAATCTCAACAAAACTCAAAAACCAACTTCAGTAGGAGCCTAAATTGAGAAAATCAAGAAAATAGGTTTGCGTTGATAGGAAATCCAAGAAAATGCACTTCTCGAACATTGAAAAAATACACCAAGGGCTCACAATAACTCAGAAGAAGGAAAGCAAGAAAAAAAAGACTTTGAGATATTGTTTAATTTTTGAATATGAAAAGGCCATTGGCCTGTGTATATCAAGCCCGTTCAGTGGTCAGGACTAATGTCGTTGAACGTGTTCAGACAATCGCCAATTGGAGCGTAAGCTCACCGAACATGCTTGAACAAATACCAAACCTATAGGCTGATTCAGCGAACCCGATGGAGTCCGCATTGTGCACTTCGGTGGATTACCTTTTGGAGTTCTACTGGTTGATTTTGACAATACAGTTTTCCATCTATTCAACCTCAGAATGAGGACAATAATGAGTCCGCACAATGCTTTTGGCATATCACCGTGTGGGTCTTTGCATCGCCTATATGTCCCTTTTCAACCTTTTGACCTTTTCTAAATCTGAACTCACAATGCACGTTATTTGAAAGCAATAAAAGCAAAAGTAACGACTTGGGTTGCCTCCAAAGAAGTGCCTTATTTAACATCGTGGCACGACATAATGCTCAATCTCAATAATCATTCTTGGGTTTGGGATGGTGTCACTAGGAAAGTTCCCTTTTTCTTTGGATTGAGATCAGTGAAAATTTGGCCCAATTGGGTCTCCAACTGCTTGATAGAAACTGACTGAGAAGCCATCGTCTGGGATAAAGTGGAGAAGTCACTTTTTAATTCCTTTAATACTTTATCGGACACTTAAATCTTGTTGTAGAACCTTGCAAGCATGTCTTCAGTTGGGATTCCTTCTGTCCTAGCTGGTTCTTTTGGGAGTGGACGATCATGGGAAGGTAGGTACCTTTCTTTTTCTATCTCTCAAATTTCTACCCCTCCAGTCTTTCAACCACCATCTCTATCCTTATTCAAACCTTGGTTCACACGTTGTCATTGATAATTTGTCTAAAAACCCCCTATTTGATATCCTAAGTATTGAACTTCGTCGTTGTATAATGCCTCAAATAAGGACTTATCCGGGCACTGCCCAATGTTGGTTCCAACAACATGGACCAACTTGAGTCCACCTCCCATGACATATTTGGACAACAATTTGAGCTGGGTCATCCTTTTTTCTGTGTTTTCAAATCTTTCATGGTCCTTCTTGACTTGCTCTTTGCTTAAACTCACTTGTAGAGTAGGCACTTGATCCTCTCTAGTGTTCCATGCTCAGTTAACCGTAGTCATATCATCTAGCAACAAAGAAGCCACATGATATAGCTATCTCCTTAATTCACCCTGGACTAACTGATCAGCCACATCTTTATTAACTGAATTAACGCTGCAATAAAAGTATTGTAGCAACAAATTGTCTGAAATGCCATGCATTGGACATTGCAAAAGCAGCTTGAACCTCAGCCACGTCTCATGTAGATGTTATGAACCAATATGCTTGAAATTTTGAATCTGGGTTCGAAGTTTAACCATCTTGTAGGGGGGAAAGAATCTCTCCAAGAAGGCATCAATTAGCTCTTCCCACGATGTTATAGAATCATTTGGAAGATTTGCCAACCATCTTGTGGACTCTTCCGTTAAAGAGAATGGGAATAACCTCAACCTTATGGACTCTTGAGAGATAATATTGAATACAAAGGGTCTACATACCTCCATGAAATTCCTAAGGTCTTCATGGGGATCTTCATGAGATAGGGCCCCAAAATTTCCTTTCATCTGGAGCAATTGTATCATTATTCATGTTATTTTAAACATAGCCCTTTCAAGTGCAGAGGGTACTCAGATTACTCCTGTTATTTGAATAACATTCATGTGTATGTCATTCAGATCACCCATGTTGTCGTTTTGACCAAAATTACTATCGTTGTCACTTCCATGGTCACTCATTGTGTAAGCCTACAAATCAGCCAACTACAACACAAAACAAAAATCTACAACAAATTAACAAAATTAAAATCTAATTTCTCAATTAGAATTCGCAACAACCATTCCCCAGCAACGAAGCCATTTTTAGTAAAGTTCAAATGTCCTCCTTAAAACAAATTAAAAGGTACAACAGTCGTTGTCAGTAAAAACCCAATGAAGAGTTGGGGTCGAATTCCACTGAGATTGGTATATCATGGAGAATTCCTATCAAGTAATTTTGTTTTTAAGATCGCTCATTTGCAATAGTAAGAACAAGTGAGTGGATAATTCCACCTATTTAATATAAAACTTTGGTTATCAATTATTGCAATTAAACAAAGTGTCAAAGAATTTAAGAGTTAAGAAGCAATCTAGGGGTGTGGGGATTGGAAATTGATGTCACATATGCGTAGTTATGTTGCTCTATAGTGATGTACATTCATGAATAGGTAGGTCATCTTCATTGATGCTAATCATCTATCGATCTCTAAGCATCTATGCATAAAATCTCCTTTTGGTCTCATCTAAATGTGAATTTAAACAACCCAAAACCTTATTCTATTCTCTCATTCAAGAACAAAACCAATAGATCTGACCCATAACATCCACTTTTTAGCAAGTTACAGACATCAAACCTAAATTGTTAGTATCAGACTAATTACCTACTCCAAATAATCTCTTTCGAGCATCAATAAATGATCAAAGTAGGTGTTAAGTTAGCAACCTTAACCCATAAATTAACCCATGCTAATTAGACCAAATTCATGTATGAACAGCAGCATAAAAGAGGATAGGATAATATCCACTACATTAAATCAACACCCTATGATACCCCGCAACTTAAATTGCATTTGCTACTCGTAAACACCAATGCATTGGTGTGATATCGTGGGAATATATCATAGAAAATGTTAAGGCATACCATGTTACCATTATATTAAGTCATTTGAATGGTTAAACAAAAGTTTTAGGCCAAAGAGATCATTAAAGAAAAGATTCAAGTTTAAAGGTTCATTGTGGAGGAACACTACCAATGTTCTCATTTATCAGCTGACTTTGAACGAGCATATCTCCTAATATATAAAGAGTTGGAAAACCTACGAACTATCAAATTAAAGGTATTTGAGTCTAGTTCCCAGTAAAATAAACCTCTAGTTAATACGACTTTGGAGTAAGAAGTTATGTACATTCCACGACAGATACACACACACCCCAATCACTGCGGGACACGTGGCACTTTTGAGAAATCGGCCAAACTTATTGTTTTTATAATAGAAGTTTGGGATTTCTTTTCCCATATACTCCAAAACGTTTAAGGACTGGTTTTAAGCTATTTCTTCAAGTCTTTAACATCTGAAATCCGCCCAAGCTTAAGGTAAGTTGATTTCTTCAAGAATCAAGTGTCGTCCTCTCTATATACACTTAGCAGAGTATTTTCTTGACGGAAAAAGGTGTTGTTCTTGAAAAATAGAAAGGGAAGGGACTGTCTTTCTTTGATACAGAGGTATCACTCCTTTTCTATCATCTTAAATAGTAATCTATGGATTTTTTATGTATAATTTACGTGTAGGACTCACGGGACGGTGATAGGAAGCCATGAATCCATGAGTCACCCATTGTAGTTGATGTTCTTTGTGAGGAGGGAGTTTGTGGAGGGATGTGTTGGCTGTTGTTTTTTACCAAATGATAGGTGGATGGTATTTTATTGTGGCAGTATGCGGGTTATGATAAAACGGAAGGCTAGGTATTGAAAACACAACTCTTATAGTTCTTGAAAGTTTGTCGCTTGCCAAGTGTTTAATCAAATTCCTAAATTGCTTAAGAATATGTTGTATCTCTTTATATGAGCTCCTATTATCGTAGTTTATGGAAGTAGTTCTCTACCAACTTAAACTATGAGCTTATAAGGATATTGGATGTCGTTGACAAAGAATTCGTGCGATGGTGTTCGGAAGTTATTAGTTTGACTATTTATTGTTGCTCCCTAATGCACACGCATGTGTACGTGGTCGCAGAATTAATAAATGACTCTTTTAGAATCGGGTTGTCGTACCCAAGGAACTTATGATCAATGTATATCAATTCAATTAAATCTACAATTTAAAGAATTTTGATGTTCAACAATAACCCGTAGCTACAGCTCCAGAACAAGGGCATTTAGCCACTCATAATATTCATAAACTCAACAATAATAAGTTTCATAAAATTCAAACCTTAAGAAGAAGTAGAGAATTGAAACCAAAGATGAATTGTAATCCCTTGCTCTTGTACACCAAAAAATAGGTTCTTGCTGGCGTGGGGCGCCATGATCGCGCTAGGAAGCTTCCACTGAAGTTTTAGGCTTGCCATGGCACGCTGTCAGTACGCCAAGGCTGCTACCTCTGAAGTTTTTGGCCTAGCGGGGCACGCTGCCAATACGCAAAGGCTGCCAGACCCCATTTCTTCTCTTTTTCCATCGGCACTCGCTTCCTTGTTTTGCTCTCATGCTTCCCACTTCACTTTCTCTTCCATAAACTCCATTTTTCGTCAAGAACTCCTACAGAATCTAATCATATGTTTTAGTGCACAATCATTGCAAGTTACACAAAACAAAACACATAGCTTAAAGATTATTCTCAAATACAAGACTAATATGAGCTATTTTTTACAAACCGACATATAAATAAGCCTAAGATCACCACCACGCACTTAAAATCTTGTTCATCCTTGAACAAAGTTTTAACTATCATCTTTTCATCACTACCTTTGAACTTATCTACCCGCCTCAAAATCAACCAAACATTTTTAATCATGCTTTTGTAGTACCACCTTATGCAACATTCAACATTTATAACCTCTTTATGCTAGCATACCTATCAACAACATATAACCTCAATGAATGACTCTTTTTCATAATTTCGGGCTAATGCAAACATATAAGAACACACCAAATAAGAATATACCCACACATGCGTCATAGATGCCCTCACCAATTTTTGGTATAACCTTCACTTCTACAAACATTACATTCGCACATTTATGTTAATACAAGGTCCTTTTTCACAAAAATTAGCACTCACTCTCCAAAAGAAGTTCACACATATCATAACATGCCATAAGTTTGCCCTTAGAGTACTTTAATTTTCACAAAGTATTGCACAAGGAATCAAGAGGACTTTTCATTTGGTTGTAATGTCGGCTTAAGGTAAGGGAGGGAAGATTTGGAGTTTCATTAGTGACTACGTCCCCCTAATGCACATGTTTTCCATTGTACGACATACAACTTCTCTTACCTCTTCTTTTCTTTTTGTTGCACACCTCCCAAATATACTTCATGTTTCAATATTTTCAAGCTTCCCCCTTTTGTTCATTCAAGCACTTGTTTATTTATTTTTATTATTATTATTTTCTTTTCACAATATATTCTTATTTTTCTCTCATCTTTTTTTTTCTTTGTATATTTCTCAAGTGCTTTTTCATTATGAGATCATGGGCCAATTTACCTCTTTTCTTCAACTTCACAACACCAACAAGCATTTTCACCCTTACTAACTTCTACCATTTTTTCCATGATCACTTCATAACATAGTGCATTGAGGATAAACTATTGGGATCAAAGAAGTCATGGTATCAATAAAAGGGATTCAGCTCAATATGTAATTAAATAAAAAAAATTAGTGGCTAAAAAGGCTCAATGAGGCTAACTAGGGATAATTCATTTGGAGGCACACAAAAGAGTCAGAATTGGCTATTTAAAGAATTGCTTCAATCACTTTCCTTAAGTCCTAAAAGTTACTCATTTAAGCACACACGGGGTAAATTCTAGCTATCAATCAATGCATGAACTAAGCAATCACTTTCCAAACATGGTATCACAACACAAGTAAGGACACAATCCTATTCAGCATGCTCATACAAATCACATTACGGTGTTTCCACAAAATTAAGCCCAGTTTCATTAATTTAGAGTCAAACCAAAGAGCTTACGGTTGTTTCAAGGTTACCAAGTTCTCTCAAGTTGTATAAAAGTAGAACCACACATGACTTCTGGCTAAATCTCAAGACTAGGTGTCAAAGTACCCAAAAGGTTTGTTTCTCAAAAACTACTACTCCTAGTTACTAATATTCCCTCAAGACGGTCGTCATGCATTCATCATTGGGAACTGTCACTCCTGTGACAACTCTAAGACTCAATAAACGAAAATAAACCACTAGTCCAAATCGGTTCAAAGGGACTATTCTCAGGAAAAGTACTAAAAACAAAAGCTGAGAACCCACCTACGAATACAAAAAGACTCGATAAAGCAGTAACATATTTGCAATGAAGTTCATCTCCCACCCCACACATAAATATAGAACTGTCCCCAGTGGGCAAAGTTAAACAAAGTATAGAGTTAGAGAGACTCCCGTAGGCCTCTAGGCCTAGTTGTCGTCACCGCACGACCATCTGCCACATATGTGGCACTATCAACAACCATCAAAGCCGTACTAGCTGCATCTCCATCATCATCATCTTCATCAAGCTCCTCATCCACAGTGGCTTCATCATCATCCAACGGCTCTTGAAAAGCCGGGCCCAATTTGCACATGTGCATTGCACTATCCGTCAGTGGATAGCGCTCAGCCAATGCCTTCATTTCCTCGTCAATGACAGGGCGCCCACCAATACGAAGCTGTAGCTCCGCCATGCAAAACATCTGTCCCATCCAACTCTCATCTCTCACCTGTCTATCAGCCGTGGATAAAACCTGCCCATGAGATAAATCCTACGCTTTAGTGCGAGTGACATCCACAAGGTTGCTTACAAGGAATGGGGCTCTCACTTGGTCCATGTCATGCACCTCTTCCTCAATACCCTCTGCTCTCAGAAACCGAGTCATGAAACTACCATAGTAGAAGCGCCACCGCTTGTTGTTCCGAAACTTCATCATGTTCTGCCTCAGTACAGAATCCACATTGATAGGTAACCCCTTCATCAACATGTAAACAAGGACCACCCGGTCACGAGTCACCTCTGTTGTGTGCTTGCACGGCAGCGACACACTACACACAATTTTCAGCCAAACAAGTGCCTCTAGATTAAGATATGAATAGTGGAGGTGGGCATGTCGACCCGTATCCTTGCTTCGCTCCCACCTAGCTGTGGAGTCGACCCCACATAAAGTGTGTCTAATATCCCTGTATTGAGGGGTCTCTTTCAACCTATTATAATTAGAAGCATCGTAGTGGGGTGTGCCCAAAAATGTGTTAAGCACTCTAGATGTAAACCTAACCGTCTGACCTCAAACCTCCACCAAATGATTATGTCTTTGCTCAATGAGCCAGTTAGCATAAAATTCACGAACAAGGGTAAGATTACAATCCCCTTGATCAACAAACATGTACTATAGCCCAAGGTCATAAACGATTTCATGAATGCCGAGAAATTCAAGTTGCAATATTACCTCGTTGACATGCTCATCATCGAGGTACTTCGCCTCTTTTTTGCACTAGAACTAATCCTTACCATACTGTTCCACCGCTTTCTTCCCAAGCCGCCTAGACGGAGGTTGTGAACTTGATGTTCCGGTGGTATTGCCCTTGTGAGATCGCTTGCTCCCCGCTCCAAGCTCAAAATTTTTACCTTTAGGTGCCATGAGAACCAGAATAGAGCACGAAAAAGAAAGAAAGAAATTTTTTTTTGGGTGAGGGTCACTACTACAAAAAAGGGATTTAGCGGCAATTAAAAATGGTATTAGCAGCCATAACAATGGCCGTTAAAGCCTTTACGAGCAAATGGACTTTAACCGCTGTATCATGGGACGGCAAAGGTTTTTGCGGCCATTCAACCAAGTGTTGGTAAAGCGAGGCTCAATTGCCGCAAAAACTCATTCGATTTCGCGGCAATTGGTTGCGGCGATTAAGATGGCTACTAAATTCAATTCAAAATGGTTAGTTAGGCTCATATAGCATCCATTTTTAAAGTCGGTAAATCCAACTAAATTGCCGCTAATACTAACTCATTTTAGCGGCCATTGGTTGTGGAAATTAAGATGGTTACTAAATCAAATAAAAAATAGTTAGTTATGCTCGTGTAGTGTCCATTTTTATAGCTGGTAAATTCAACTAAATTGCCGCTAAAACCCATTAGTTTTAGCGGCAATTAAAACATCTGTTAAATTATATTTGAAATGTTTAGTAATGCTCATGTAGCGTCCATTTTTATAGCTGGTAAGTTCAATAAAATCACCGCTAAAAAAGTCATTCGTTTAATGACAATAGTTTAGTGGCAATTATAAAAGCTAGAGTATCCTTGTGAAAACATCTTAATTTCACCCATTAAGAGCCCAATTTTTATCTCTAGTAAATTCACTTCGTTTGATGCTAAATTCATAAGCTTTAACAACAGATTACTTAGCAACCATTAATAATGACTACATCCATTCATAAAAACATATAATTTAATTCTTAAAACATAATATAACTCATAAAATCTAAACAAACAAAAGGAAGTATTAATCCAAACAACTATAGTATCACAACTTAAAAAATAAACTTATATTATTTCAATGAAATAACTAATATTATTATAAAACAAATCCAATAAAATAATGTCTTCAATGAATTTCCACATTTTTGTTCATCATATTGAAATATTCCATAGGAAAAAGTTGTGAACATCAGACTGTATGACCTGAAATAATAAAAAAGAGATGAAATGTAATGGATAAAAACATCACGACTTAGGAGTTATATCATATATCAGAACCATATGAATATTAAAAAAAATCTCAAAGATCCAAAGCCACTTGGATTTCCTATGGAGGATCTAATACCAACTTCTTACATGTCTTTATGAAAATAAGGCAGGCCAAAAACAAGGTATCCAACATCAGTAGTGAGCTTGGAGACATGTTAACAGATCCACTACAAATACAATAGGCATTTCTGAAGTTCCTTAAAGGCTTTCTAGGAACTGAGAAATTAGTATAAGTGAGCTTTGAGACATGTTAACAGATCTACTATAGGTACATTAGGAATTTCATAATGTATAGATCAGTAGTGAGATTGGGGATATGTTAACAGATCCACTACATAAACAATAGGAATTCCTGAAGTTCTTCAAAGGCTTTATGGAAAGATCTTAACTGGGATAAACTTTAAAACAATGACATTAGTGCCGAGAGTTCCCAAACCTACTTATGTCAAAGAGTTTAGACACATTACATGTTGTACTACTATCTACAAATTGATAGTTAAGGTTCTTCAAGAAGTTAAATTGCGGCGGACTACTTGGTGGTTCCTCATAATCAACATTATAGTCTTAAACCTATCCAGTTAAATATAAGCCTCTCTCTCAGTTCAAAAAATCATACTCTAGTAAAATCCTGTAACCCATTTCTACATGATTTGTTTAGTATAATTTTGGTTACTTTTATTTATACTAGCAAAGGTTGGTGTTGAAATTATTAAAGTTGTCACGACCAATGCAAGAGACTATGGGAAGTGGAGACATCTAACTAAACTTAGAGGGTTTTTTTTTGGGGAAGACCCAAAGAGGGGCTTGCCTAGATTTTGAAGGGAGAAGTGGAGGAAGAGGTGAAGAGGATGAAAGTTGATAGGCCATTAAATTTCTATTCAATTTGATTAGTTGCAACAATTTTTTTATGAGACAAGTAACAGAGTCGCAACAACTTGAGACTGTTATTACGTTTCTCACAACTTAGAGATTAGATGTCCAAGAAACCAAAAACCTAAAGTCTAGCAAACGGAGTAAACATGGTTAAGTTTAACTCGAGTTGAGACATAACTAAATATCTATGATAACTAGGGTTAAGTTTAACTCAAGTTGAGACATTACTAAATAACTATGATAAGTGAGACTATTGAACCTTGGAAAATAGTTTATTCGACATGAAAGAAAGAAAAGTGGCTCCGGTGGAAGACGGAGGCATGTGCATACAACCATTCTTTTTGGAAATAATCTCTGACTAGAGAAGAAACTGAATGTGAATTGGTACTTTTATGTGCAACCAGATAAGAAGTATCCTAGGAGTTTGTTATGCATTGTACTCGGTAGTCTTGCTTTATCCAATCAAGGGTTTTGCTTGACCAATTGCAGCATATGGAAGGAGCAACTAATCGTTTAAAATTCTTGCAACTATCTACTCCACATCATCGTATGTGGTATGAAATATAAAAATTTCAAGGGATAAGAACAGATCCCATTCTTAAACTATCTTGTGCATCTTAGTTGATTCTTTCTCTCAATCAGAATTAACAAATCATTCCCACAATGCAACAATGCTGATGAATGTGGGATAAAACACAAGGGACGGCAAGCTATCAACAGGAGTTTTCTTAACTAGAAAATGCAGAATCAATGGTATACAAATCATCTAAGACAAAGAAAGCAGGGAATGAGGTGTATAAGGACTAGTTCAAGTATTCATACCACTAATATTGATGTCAGCTATACAAACAGAACCTATAGATATGACTAACTACACTTCACGGGTATCCTTCCATTGTATCAAGGGCGGGTAAGGCATCAACATAAGTTATGTCAATTGGAAAATGCAAAATCATTGGTATACAAATCATATAAGACAAAGAAAGCAGGGGATGAGCTATTAATTATACTACTGCATCTTTGGTACCAAAAGTAGCAAATCCCTCTTAGATAACAGAATTCAAGCTCATCATTTATCGTACATTGCTCTATAATTATACTGGTGCATATAAATCTTTGTAAACTTATGCATATGATGAGGTGGTCAAAGAAATTTTATTAATTTGTACTCTAATAGTAATTCAAAAAGTAGCACCAATGGTTAAAAATGAGTAATACCATGAGAAGTTGGTGGATTTTCAGCAACGCTAGGTATCCTTGTTGTTTGTGGTATTTGCTCATGGCCACTGTCAGCATCGGGGGCTAAATAAATTTTAACACATCAGTTAACACAATTTTGTAGGATTACATTTCATTAAAAAATGTCTAAAAACTTATGCAATCGAGTTACCTGTCCACTTGAGGTGCCAATGATATTTTGAGGCAATATTCATTAGGAGCATATTTGCACATGATATGTATCATTTGGAGTAATTCTGTAGGAGAATCTTTTAGTAAAGTAGGTTCACGTATCTTTCTTGCCTCCGTGTTACCTCGAAGAAAAAAGATTGGAAGGCCATCATATGATAAAAAACTTATATTGATAAATTAATTGAGAGATGCTCTACAATTTGTTAAATGATAGTATAACGACAAAAATAAGAGGAAAGGTCTTATTAATAAGACATTTGCACTATCTACCTTGCAATTGGCCTCTTCTTGTAAATGATGTATAGTAACTCATAGAGTCTACTCAATATGATTTTTTTTTTTACCGATTGGTAATTAACATGATCTGAAATTTCTATGGAGCACCTCTAGTATCAAACATTAATAAATTCACATAAGAGGAATTCTTCATAACTGATGGAATGAAAGGCTAAACAAATTGTGTACTGAGATCTACTCAAGAAACTCCTACATTTATTTGTGGGAAAATTTGAAAAGCATGCTGAGAAATGCAAATATATGGACAAAAAGAACTTCTGCCTTTTCTTGGGGCCAAACATGTGATCTAGTAGAGAGGTTGAGACCAATTCTTATCTTCACTCAAGTTATATGGAATAAACCTCTACAAGAATGGGTAAACATCAGCACATGTGGGAGCTACTAAAACTTAGAAGGCCGTCATAAGAGGTGTGGATAGAGATGCTAATGGGGATAAAATTATGGCATTTTCTATTTCAGCAAAATAATCTAGTAACAATTTAAGATAGGACATGGTTCATAGGTTGACTCACTAATTGAAACTAAGATGATTCAGGATGGCAACACTAAAACTTAAAGTTTAAGGATCTGATTGACGCTATTGTTCTGATAAAGAACTCTACTAATTTCTGTTTTTGGCATTGCTTTAGGGAAGCAAATCAAATTTTTGAGCTTCAATGTAGAGAGAAGAAATTTGGTGTAACAATATTTGAGCATAAGCTCTTACTTTGCAGAAATTTTCTGAACATAATCAGACAAACAGAATTTGAAGATGTGGCTGAATAAAGCTTTACGACTTCTTTAGATACATGGCTCTCATTTCATTAGAGTTATCATTTATAGAATCTAGAGATGTGGTAATTGACTTTACTAGTGCATCTATACGAGAAGGCAATCTAAGTAGTTATTTGACAGAAAACTACAAAAGTACAATATCAAATTTCCAACAAATGTAAACATATTTGAGATTTTCAAACTGGAATACACAGAGAATGGGCCACAGTAACAGACAAATAGTATGTCCAATGATAGATTAATAGTACATATGCAGTTTTCATCTGCTAGCAAACAAAAATTTAAAAATTATAAAACACATATGGGTCATCTAATTAAAAATGAGTGACTGCAAGCTAGAAAAAGGTTAGCCTCCTAGGGAATGGTTGATGATACTAGATGGTTACTATGCAACTAAGGGGTTGATAGTAGTGAGAACTTGTTCTTTCAATACGTATATTCTGCTGCAATCTGAGAGAAGATCATGCAATGGATTAATATATATATACATGCACTCTGCTTGAAACATGATGTGATATGGGTTTTACAATATTTCAAAGCAAAACAGGCAACAACAACAATTTTTAGAATAGCTTTGGCAACAAGTATTTATGCTATGTGGCTGGAAAGAAACTATTCATTAACCATTCTATCAGTTAATGCTAGAGGGTTTTAGGGATACGTAAAGTTTAAGATACAATAAGATTTAAATCAACAACCATAACAAGAATCAACACTACGATATTCTATAGAAACCAAGTTATGATAATGCTTGCATAAAAGATATCATACCTAAATCATTCAGTAAGCAAAATCCAATGTTTAAAGTAATTACATTTTGAGACATAAAGGACTGGTTCCACTAGTATGGCATCGTAGTTTTAATAATTACGATTCATTAAAAACATCACCTAAACTCAGAGAAACCAACTTAAGAATATTGTATAGCATAAGGGACTTTTTATTAAATATTGGGCTATTGTAAACTTCTATGGAACTTATGTTTGATGAAGGATAGGCTATGGATTCAACTGACACATGCTTTCTACATCAAAGGTAAGTCTATACGAGATACCAGCCCGACACAAGCTTCATGGACTATTAAGAAGATTCTGGAGGCCAAAAACTACTTTACTGCTACTCGATTTACTTATAAGGAGGTGATACATATTGAGAACTTTTGTTTCAGGTCTATTTACATGAGAATGAGGGGTACCTTTTTAAAGGTTCCACAGAGGAAACTTGTTTGTAACAATCATAGATGTTCTAACTGGCTATTTATAATGAGGTTAGCTATACTCTTAAGGCTTACATATATGACTGAAATGGGGCATACAATTAACCCCGATTGTGTCTTAAGTAGCAGGAACATGAGACAATTGAGCACCTTTTCTTTAAGTGTCAATTTACTGATATCGTTTGGTCTCGACTTCTAAGATTGCTAAGGGTGTGATGAATATCTATAGGTTGGTTTACTGAGGTTAGCCGGGCTACACAAAATGCTAGAAATAGTTCTACTAAAATTGAAATCTTCAAAACCATATATATCATAAAGAAACTAACCAATATTTCAAGGCAAAGCATGCAGAGTCGAGAATATTCTAAGAAAGATTGCTCAAGATATTCATGTTCGAGGAGTGACAATCTAATTTGTAGATCCAACTTAAAGATTTTAGCTTTTCACAATTTAGGTATTCAAAGCTTTTGTTTCAAATTAATCAAAACAGATGAGCCTAACAATATCAGTAGCTATCATAGATTGTTAACAACCCACAATTAAAGCTCAATTGATTTTAGTATAGGAGAAAGTTTTGGTAGCTGTTGATGGGATCCTGCAGAAATCAGTACACAAATTGGGCTCACCAAAAGGGTAAAAAAAGAAGAGTTTGAAGGTGAAGAAGAAGCTAGAGATGGATATAGAGATGGAGAATAGGAGAAAAAGAACAAAACGAATCTTTCATAAAAGGTTGAAGTGCTTTCATGAGTTCTTCTCTTAAAGGATTTGAGAAAACTTAATTGTTGTTATTTCTATTGTTGTTGTATATGTTTATAACTGCTACCATGATTAATATCAAAACGCAAACAAAACGAAAAATCAATAATTCACAAAAAGTAAGTAAGCTAGTTACTTGTTTCTTAACTACAACATAGGAAACAAGCTTTCTACAAAGTGATTTGTGATAAAACCTATAAAATGATTTGTGATAAAACATATAAGATGAAAATCAACAACCAAAAAACCATCCTAGGTGATTCATATGAGTAAATGAGTAAAGAGAAAATAAGTAAATTAAAGTAAAAATAGAATAATATTAGCTTGATGATGAAATAGCTTTATTCAGCTCACAATTCAAGTAGAGAAACTGGTTGTTAATAACTTTGTTTTGGATTAGCACAACATCACCGAAATGGTGTTTACTCACTCAATTTGATGCTTTAGTTCAGAATTACTATCAAAACTTGTCAAACACCTAACAACTACAGTACAAAACATCCTCAAGAGTTGTATTTTGTAGAGTGAGAAACAAAAAAAATGATAAGGGTTCTTCACCGAAGCGAGAAGCATGAAGCAGAGCACATACGTTTTTCACCATTTGAGTATCCACTGATGGGATTGTGCAAAAATCAGTATACAAATTGGGCTCACCAAAAGGTTAGAAAGAAGAAAAGTAAGAAGAAGATTGAGATGGAGAAGAAGGAGAACAAGAACAAGAAGCACCTTTCATAAAAGGTTCAAGTGCTTTCATGAGTTCTTCTCTTATAAGATCTAAGAATACTGAATTGTTGTTATTGCTACTTCTGTTGTATATTTCTATAGTTTCTGCCAGGATTAATACAAAACACACAGAAAAGGAAAACGAATAATTCACTAAAAGTAAGCTCAGTTGCATGTTTCTTATGTCAAAAACTAAAGGACATCTAGAGATTTTTGAAACAAAACAATAAAGAGTGAACCACCTTTCTACAAAGTCATTTGTGATGACACTTATAAAATGAAAATCAACAATCAAAAACCAACCTGATGGATTCATATAAGTAAATGAGTATAAGAAAAATGAGTGAAGTAAAGTGAAAATAGCACAACATCACTTCTGAACACATCATCACCGAAATGATATTTATGCACTCATTGATTGTTTAGTTCAAAGTTACTATCAAAACCTGTCAAACACCTAAAAACTACAACATAGAACTTCCTCAAGAGCAGTGGTTTTGAGAGCGAGAAACAGAAAACAAAATTATAAATAAAAGTGAAAAACAGAGACAGAACAGTGAAAAATATTATAGTAAAATTGCATAATATGGACAAAAAATAGAGCATAGCATAGAAGATACAACTTAGCTTCGCTTCTCGCTTTAAGTGACGAAACACTCGTTTTTAAGAACACCGCTCAAGTGTTAGCCCAAAGTTGTAATAGAAACTGAATAAAACTGTAGCTAAACAATCATCTACACTTTTGATGAAACAAATTTCAGCAACCGAGTTATATTCTAAATATTCTAGCTACAAAAAACTTTATATTGAATTTTAACACTCAAAACAATGTTCTTTTAACATTTAGTTCATTGTACTTTATTGAATTTTAACACTCACTTCTAGTCTCAAGAATGTAACTCGGTCATAGGTTCCTTCCAACAACTCCATCTAGAAGAAGAGATTAAAATACAGAGAAAATGGCAGACTACAAGTTTAAAAAAGGACTGTAGCAACAAGCTCACAATAGAGAAATAGAGAAAAGAAAAAGAGAAGAAGAAGAAGAACTGAAAACTTACCTTGTAGTCACTTGGAAAAGTGTCGCAGCTAGAGAAGTGAAACAAAGGGAAATCTTTGGAAAGAAGATGTTAAGTATTTTTAAGAAATATTAAAAAGGAACTAATTAGTTACTGCCAACCTTATTGTAGTAGAGAAGTGAGCTTTTTCTTTCTTGACGGACTAAAGCATTCACCTTTTCATATAGTCACGCCTCATTGCAAAAAAGCGATATAGAATTCTCTTCGCTTCTCACTTTAAGTGATGAAGAACTCACATTTGATAACACTACTTAAGAGAAATTCCAAAACACTAATAACAACTAGATAGAACTATAGTTAAACTTCCATACAAACTTTTCCTAAAACAAGTTCAAACAACCTCGCTATATTCTAAACCTTCAAGTCACATTGAATCCAATTTCCTTTCTTCAATCCCAATGAACTTTTTATTGAATTTTAACACTCAAAATAGGTTCTAAATTAAAAATCAAACATTCTCCTTCAATTAAATCACAAGATCGAGAAACAATTCAGTTTCAATCTAATAACAACCTCAAGTATAACATACAAATAAATACCACCAAAACTTTTTAAATAGTTTTGTGTTTCAATTGAGATTTTCAACTGAATTTATATTCATGTTTTCAAGTAACTATTTGAAATTCAATAACATAGTGACCCTAATGTTATCAATTCAAGTAAAAACATTGCTATTCATCAATTACACTAAAAAAATATTCAATCAATAATGAGAGTTGAATATATTAACTGAACCTTAACAAAACGAGTAATCAATTGCAAATAAAATTAATAGCATGTTTAAGCCAAACAACGAATACAGAAAAAAAATAACTCCAACAAAATTACAAATCCCCTCAACTACTTGAGTACCTGGAAGTGAAGGATAAGATGAGTCCTGTAAAACCTACAAGAAAATATAAATTAAGAAAACTTCAAACTTCAAAGGATTCCCAAAATCAATTCTTGTTCAATTAATTAACAAAACTTTATTGAAAACATAACCACTTATGAAAAATTCTACAATCTGAAATTGGGAATTTGTATGGATTCAAAACCTTGAAGAGAGAGACCGTAAAAGGCAGAGATGGCTGCGCACCTGTGAATTTCTTTGTTCAAGCGATGAGTAAGGGGAGAGAACTGAACGGAAGAATCTCAAGGTTGTGGAAATAGGGTTTTTTCTAAAAAAAATAATTTTTCTTATTGATATAATTGGAGGGAAAAGTTAATTTTTATAGAATTGTCTGGAGGGAAAAATAAAAAGGTGAAAGTTTCGTTTTCATTAGTGTCTTTTACTGCCAAATCATTTTTATTGCCACTAAAAAATATCATTTAGTGGCTATTGTTCATATGCCGCTAATATTTTAGCTTAAAGATTTAATTAGCAGCAATAGATTAATTGCCGCTAAATAATTGCCGCCAAAAATATGTTTTGTAGTAGTGGGTAGGGGGGTCGGGTATGGGTAGTGGGTTGGTGGGGCTAATGGGTTTTGAGTTTTTCTTGGAGATTTATGGGGTGTGGGTGTTGGGAAGGAGAAATAAGGTTTTAGAGGAAGCTTGGGGGAAGGATTAATGGAGGATTATGGAGTTATGGGAGTGAAAGTCAGTGAAGAAGAAGAGAAAAAATTTGGGAAGATAAGAGAATTTGGGGGATGTTGATCGGGTAGGTGAGAGTAGAGAGAGAAAGTGGGTTAAAAATATTTGGTGGGTGAAGGAATTTAAAAGGGGAATTTGGAGTTGGGTCGGGTTCTTTGGAGAAAATCTGGGCTTGGGCGCGTTTGGGGGCGTGAGGTGCTACGGATGCGCCTGAAAGTGCGCGCAGTAGTTTAGCTATTGGCGCGGCGCGCTGCCAGTCGCCCAACCCGAAAGCTGGCTGGCGCAGGGCCCCCGAGTAGCTCCTGCAAAGGCGTTAAGAAGTGCACGCCCTGTCGTGGCGCGCAAACAGTGCGCCCACCACTTAGGGTCCATTTTTTCTTCGATTTTTGTTTTACTTTTTTAGTATACCTATATCAAGAACACCCTATATTAGAAAAATGGTGGGTTGCCTCCCACCTAGCGCCTTAGTTTCGGTCGTGGCACGACGTATCTTTTTGTATTTTTCTTGTTTATAGATCCTAACTATTACAATTGAATTAAAAATCAACTAAAGTCCTACCAAACTAAAAAAAATGCAATTAAAAACTAGAAAAATTAAACTAACTAAAAATTTAAAAAGCAACTAAAGCAAGAATTAACTATTTATTACAAGTTGGCACGGGTTGCCTCCCGTGGAGCGCCTGGTTTAACGTCGAGGCTCGACCCAGCATTGATCATTCATCATTTAGCTCAAGATCTTCATGATCTCGATCCATATCTTCTCCAAAGTAATATTTTACCCTTTGCCCATTCACCTAGAACGGAGGGCCAATTTTTTCTTTAATCTCCACCGCGCCATGTTGAGTCATCCTCACCACTTCAAAGGGTCCACTCCATTTTGATCTTAGTTTTCCGGGGAACAACCTCAGTCTAGAGTTAAAGAGTAATACCTTTTGCCTCGGAGTGAAAGTGCGAGGGATTATGTGCTTATCATGCCATCTCTTGGTCTTCTCTTTGTAAATTTTTTCATTCTCATAAGCATGGAGCCTAAACTCCTCAAGTTCATGCATATGATCAATTTTCTTTCTACCAGCTAGCTCAGGATCAAGATTCAACTTCTTTATAGCCCAATATGCTTGGTGCTCTAGCTCCTCCGGAAGATGACATGCTTTGCCGAACACCATGTGATAGGGAGAAGTCCCTATAGGTGTTTTGTATGTAGTCCGATATGCCCATAATGCATCATCAAGCTTCTCTGACCAATCTTTGCGCTTCACATTCACCGTTTTTTGTAGTATCTGCTTCACCTCACGATTCAAAACTTCAACTTGACCACTAGTTTGTGGCTGATAAGCTGTAGCTACTTTATGCTGTATACCATACTTAGCCAGAAGATTCTTTACAAGATGGTTAATGAATTGCTTAGCCCAATCACTTATGATTGCCCTTGGAGTGCCAAACCACGTGAAAATGTGCTTCTTAATTAATTTGATCACCACTCTTGAGTCAATCGTGGGGAGAGCTACAGCCTCAACCCATTTAGACACATAATCAACGGCCACAAGAATATATTGGTTTCCACTCGATGGTGGGAAGGGACCCATGAAGTCAATACCCCACACATAAAATATTTCCACCTCAATAATATTATTTAAGAGCATTTCATGTCTTCTCGATATCATGCCCAACCTTTGACACTTGTCACACCACTTCACATAAGGTATGGAATATTTAAAAAGAGAGGGCCAAAATAAAGCCAGATTGCAATACCGTGTGAGTTGTGCCCTCTCCTCCATGGTGCTCTCCATAAGGACTTGCATGACAACTTTGGAGCACTTGCTTGACCTCATTCTCCGAAATGCATCGCCTCACCACTTTGTCCACTCCTTGTTTGAACAAGAATGGCTTGTCCCATATATAGAATTTAGCATCAGGCATTAGTTTCTTTCTTTGTTGGGTTGTTGCGCCAGGTGGAAACACTCCATTTACCAAGAAATTCACAATGTCCGCATACCAAGGCACTTGGGAGATATCAAGAGCCATGAACTGCTCATTCGGAAACTCTTCGCGTATTTGTTCCCCTTCATGCACATGAGAAAAATCTTCTAACCTTGATAGATGATCAGCGATTTGATTTTCAGTACCTTTCCGGTCTTTGATCTCAAGGTCGAACTCTTGGAGAAGCAATATCCACCGAATTAGTCTCGGCTTAGCATCCTTCTTGTTTAATAGGTACCTAATAGCTGCATGGTCAGTATAAATAATAACTTTGGTACCTACAAAATATGATATGAACTTGTCGAAGGAGAACACTAGAGCAAGCATCTCCTTCTCAGTAAATGTGTAATTAGCTTGAGCAGTATCAAGGGTCTTGCTCGCATAATAGATTGAATGGAACACTTTTCCTTGTCTCTGTCCCAATACAGCACCCACTGCAACATCGGTCGCATCACATATGAGTTCAAATAGCAGCTCCCAATTAGGAGCAATCAAGATAGGAGCTTCTATTAAGTTCTGATTTTGCTCCTCAAACGCCTTTAAGCAACTTTCATTGAACTCGAATTTCACCTCCTTTTCCAAAAGATGGCACATGGGTCTAGCAATCATGGAAAAATGCTTGTTGAATCTCCGGTAAAAACAAGCATGCCCAAGGAAACTTCATACCCCTTTTACAGAAATAGGAGGGGGCAATTTTTCAATAACTTCCACCTTCGCTCTATCTACTTCGAGTCCCTGCTTAGACACTTTATGACCCAAAACTATGCCTTCTCGGACCAAGAAGGGAAACTTTCCCCAATTAAGCACTCGATTAGTGTCTTCACAATGAGCAAGTACTCTATCAAGGTTTCGAAGACATACCTCAAAAGACTCCCAAAAGACGGAGAAGTCATCCATGAATACTTCTACAAAGTCCTTCACCATATCCTGGAAAATGGCCATCATGCACCTCTGGAATGTGGCAGGAGCATTGCAAGCCCAAATGGCATGCGCTTGAATGCATACGTGCCATAGGGCCATGTGAAAGTAGTCTTCTCTTGATCCTCAGGTGCGATCAAAATTTGATTATATCCAGAATACCCATCCAAGAAGCAATAATACTCCTGCCATGCTAAACAGTCAAGCATTTGATCAATAAAAGGGACATGGTAGTGATCCTTCCTTGTGGCATCATTCAAATTCCGGTAATCCATGCAGATTCTCCATTCGGTGACAGTTCTTGTTGGGATCAACTCATTCTTATCATTCTTTACTACTGTCATCCCTCTTTTCTTTGGTACACAGTGCACAGGACTTACCCATTTGCTATCAGAGATAGGATACATAATTCCTACATCTAACCACTTAATCACTTCTTTCTTCACAACCTCCTTCACAAAGGATTTAGCCGGTGTTGGTGTTGTGCCCTTGGTTTATGGTCTTCCTCCATGTAGATTCGACATTTGCCAGCCTATTGCTTTCTTCCTTTTCTTCAATATCTCCAAAGCCGCATCAACCTGTGCTTCAGATAATTCCGCAGAAAGTATAATTGGTAAAGTTTCATTAGTGACAAGATATGCATACCTCAAGTGCGATGGAAGAGATTTTAACTCCAGCTTTGGTGCTTCTTCCATTTAGGGTTTGGGAGGAGGACCCAACACTCGATCTAATGGTTCCACACCACCATTTTGTGAACCAACTAGCGTTACATTAAGACAAGTAGCCAGTTCTTGCGGTTCTGCATCTCCATCTATGTCATGCCCCACCAAAACTCTTTCCAAGGGATCCTTGGGAGTTAGGCAATGCGATTCTATGTCAAGGTCTACTACTGTAATGGCAGACAACTCTTCATAGATAGACGGCAACTTCAACGTGCGATAGACATCAAACACCTCCACCTTGTCATGAGCTCTCATAGTCAACTGGCCAGCTGCTACATCAATCAATACTCACCCTGTAGCTAGGAATGGTCGTCCCAAAATAAATGGAACTTCCGGGTCGGGCTCAAAATTTAGGACAACAAAGTCCATAGGAAAGATCAGCGACCTAACTCGCACCAAGACATCTTATACTACTCCTTCCGGCCTTGCCACCGACCTATCGGCCAATTGGAGGATGATTGTGGTTGGTTTTGGACTACCCAACCCAAGTTTATTGTATAAAGATGCCGGCATGAGGTTTATACTAGCACCCAAATCACACAAACCTCAGGCATGAACACTTTGGCCAAAGGTGATTTGGACCGTTAAGCTACCCGGATCTTTCAACTTTTTGTGTAGTCTATTCTAAATTCTTGAACTGCACTCCTCCGTGAGCACCACTGTTTCATACTCAGTTAATCTCCTCTTATTTGCCACTATCTCCTTCACATACTTGGCGTACTTAGGAATTCCCTGCAAAATATTAACCAAAGGGAGATTAATGTGAACTTGTTTAAGGACAGACAGAAACTTACCGAAGCATTCATCCTCATTTTGCTTTTTGAACTTTGGTGGAAATGGAGGGGGTGGTTTTATTTTAGGAACAACCCTCTCAACATTTGCATTTTGAACCACTTCTTCGGGTTTCTTTTCTTCTCTCACCACCTCAGAACTTCTCTTCATTTGAGCGAGTTCCTCCAGTTGTAATCCATTCCTTGTGCTCACCTCATTAAGTTACCTTGGGTTAGGATCCGTGTCACCCGGAAGACCTCCAGGAGGACGTAAAATGACTTCATTAGCCAATTGTGCGAACTGCCTTTCCAGATTTTTCTGCGCTAACTGGTTGCTTCTCAACTCTTCTCCCAACTTCCTATAGTGTTCTTCATTTTTGTTGTTGATTTCTGTACTTAGATTTTGTAATAGCTCCTCATTTGTCATGCCCCATTGCTTCGCACCTTGATTATTTGGCTGTTGAAATTGCTGTCCATTACCTTGTGGTCGGTATTGGTTCTGCCCTTGAGCCTGATTTTGGTGTTGATTCTGATTTCCACCCCATGAGAAGTTGGGGTGGTTCCTCAAACTTGAGTTATATGTGTTTCCATAATTTTGCATACCTCCACCTCTTTGGGCATTCCCATAAAGTTCACAGAGTGTGGGTTTTCATCGCAAAAATCATACACATAGTCTCCACTTCCGCAAACTTCACACCGTCCTTGCGGTTGGTGTACAGTATTTACCTGTGCTTATTGCTGCCCGACCGATAACTTCTTGAGCTGCGTGGTGAAGTAAGTTGCTAGCGCATCAAATTTTACATACAATTCAAATAATTGATCCACTTCCAAAACACCGGCAACCTTTGGTGTTGTGCTCCTTTGCGTATCACCATTCAAATCTGGATTGCTTTCAGACATTTTGTCCAAGAGCTCCACTAGCTCATCATAGGTCTTCTCAAGAGCTTGTCCACCTACTGCAGTATTCAATAGCACCCTAGCATTATATTCAAGGCCTTAAATAAAGGTATGAGCTAGTACCTCATTCGCTTAATAGTGATGTGGACACGCAAGCAACATTTGTTTAAATCTATCCTAGGCTTGGTACATGTTCTCTCCGCTTCTCTGCTTGAAACTCAATATTTCACTTCTCAGTTTTGCCGTTCTGTCTGAGGGGAATAATCGTTTAAGGAACTTCTTTGCTACCTGATCACATGTGGTTATAGAGTTGGGAGGCTCAGAGTCTTACTATCGCCTCGCTTCTCCCAAAAGTGAAAATTGGAACAAGGTCAATCGCACATAATCAGTTGATACCCCATGTGGAATATAAGTGCTGGTTATCTCCAGAAAACCTCTGAGGTGCACTTGGGGATCTTCATGGGGCAGGCCAGTGAATTGCCCATTAGTATGGAGGAGATGCACCATGGATTGTTTCAACTCAAATCTTCCACTCGATGATGGTTTTCGTATGCTCGAGGTCATACTGGTGGTGAGTGGGACTGCCACGTCACGAACTGGCCTCATAGCTATCACTGCAGGTATCTCATGTGTTCTCTTTCCATGTGTTCTCCACGATCGTCAACGAGGTTTTTGTCCCGGTTTTCTAGGAGATCTTTCCTAATTCCCGCTGTCATCCGAGATTAGCCACCTTTCTTCATTGTCGAAGGGTTCATTTAGGTTTGTCGTTGGTTCAACAAGATTACCTTTGCGAGCCAGACTTCAAATCCTAATTGCCTACAATACAGAACGGCTAAGATCAAGTTATTAGCACTTTGAACAATCACTAGTAAACTTAAAAGAATTAAAGATAAATTAATTTCTAAGTCTCCGGCAGCGCACGCAGCGCCAAAAACTTGTGTCTCCCAAATGCACACGCAAGTGTATGTGGTCGCAGAAGTAATAAATGGCTCTTTTAGAACCGGGTTGTCGTACCCAAGGGAATTATGATCAATGTATATCAATTCAATTAAATCTACAATTTAAAGAACGTATTAACGATACGGTTTCGATTACTACTACTAAGAACAATCTAAATAATAAACTAACTAATAAGGATAACTATAATTTAGGTGTTTTAATCAATTAAAGGACAATTCCAGGGATGCAACATGCTTTGGGTTTCATGTATCACATCTCATTCAAAGAATCAATTTTAGTTATCACATTACTGATTTACAAGGTTAGTGTTATGATCATGATTTCTCGACTTCTAATCGCCTACTCCAACTAGCTGTCTAACTTCATCGTTGAGCGGGGATAGGCAGTCCTAATTGGCGAGCATTTATATTTCATTCGGTTCCGTAACCAAGCTAGGTGTTCGTCCGGGCATCACTCCTAAACACGAATCTAATCAAAGTTAGAACAAGCTCTTTACATTCTCTGGTCTATCTACCTCTTCATCTCTCGAGTCCAAGAATAGACAATAGATTTATATCTATGGTGGCCTAGTATGCAATACTAAGACAAGAATATAAAAGTAATTTATATGATAACCAATAATCAATTCAAAGCAATTCGGTGTTCAACAATAACCCGTAGCTACAGCCCCAGAACAAGGGAGTTTAGCCAATCATAATATTCATAAACTCAACAATAATAACTTTCATAAAATTAAAACCTAAATACGAAGTAGAGAATTGAAACCAAAGATGAATTGTAATCCCTTGCTCTTGTACACCAAAAAATAGCTAACCCCTTACAAAATAACCCTAGGATCATATTTATAGAGTTTCCCTAAATAATTTTCCTAATTTAGACCAAAAAAGGAGTCCTAATTGAGTCAATATTTGTTGGGAAGTTGGGTTCTTACTGGCGTGGGGCGCCAGGAAGCTTCCTCTAATGTTTTAGGCTTGGCGTGGCACGCTGCCAGTATGCCAGGCTGCCAGGCCCCATTTCTTCTCTTTTTCCATCGGCACTTGCTTCCTTGCTTTGCTCTCATGCTTCCCGCTTCACTTTTTCTTCCATAAACTCAATTTTTCTTCAAGAACTCCTGCATAATCTAATCATATCTTTTAGTGCAAAATCATTGCAACTTACACAAAACAAAACATATAGCTTAAAGATTATTCTTAAACACAAGACTAATATGGGCTATTTTTTACAAACCGGCATATAAATATGCCTAAGATCATATATGTTAATGGTGGATAATTAAGGGGGATGGTTCTTTATTGTTAAAGGATTGAGGAGTAATATTGAACACATAAATAATTCATGACCTCACTGGGAAAGTAGAGAAAGAGAAGGGTGTGACGAAACTCCATTTATCTATAGTAATTGTTGAGCTTGTTGCTCGTGAACTATTATGGTGTTTTCAGCCTTGTTGTGCTTCTTTATTAGCTTATTTTAGTGCCCTTTCATGGTGTTAGTTATAGATAAAGTTATCAAAAAAGGAGTTTAACAATACGATGTAAGATAGTAAGTCTAAAAGTAAGGTATATAATGCTAAAACCTCAGCCATTAAGGCACGACCCAAAGTCGCATGTTCTTCTGATAAATGTCATCAGAGATTATATGATACTTGAAAGCAATTTATCTTATTTTATTAACCCTCTCATATTGGAGTCCTAAACCAATAGGGTAAGAGTACCTTTTTTTGGTCAAGGAAGTACAATGCTTCACATAACTATATGTGTTTTCAGTAGAAACTCTTGGAAGTTAGCGAATGTATATGTTGCATAATTTTAAAGGAAGCAGTTGGCTACATACTCTTTGTAGAAGAAGAGGTTACAAGATATATGATTCTTAAGTTAAAGACAGTAATCACAAATGGTAGCACGAGTTCTATGATTTATGAGTTAATTATTATTAGTCTTTATATGCAATTGAGATTTTGGCCTACTCTGCAGCATGGGTTGGTATTTTTAGTGTCACTAAGTGCGATGCTATCATGGGCACATAATTCATATAGAGTCAAATGGTATTTCTTGTCGTGGATTTACCTAACTTATACATGCCTGTAGGCAGACCATATAGGAGCCCTAGAGGGTGTACCTTGATAGACCTCATTACCCAGACTAAGATATTTCACGCACAGTCGCAACAGTGGCTACAGAGGCTATACAGAGTTCATTTATAGCCGACAATAGGCCATCATGTGATTCCCTGATAGTTAGTTTTACAAGGAGCTAAGAAGCTATATAATGAAGTAAAGATATCACTTAGGAAAATTATAGGAATTATATATATGTAAATGAATACGCCATGAAATGTTGGGTGAGAACCCTTGAGATTGGTCACAAATTAAAATTTTTGATTATTACTCCTGCATACATATGCTCAGATTTGCCTATCTTGATATTTGATTCATTTCAACATTCTTACATGTCTAGTTGTTATTGAGTCTGCTTTACATACTAGTACATGTTTTATATGTACTAACGTACCTATTTTTGTGGCGCTGCATCTCTATCAATACAAGCTCAGGTAATCAGGACAACAAACACTTCAAGTAGACCAGAGATTCTAGTTTAGCAGTTGGAAAGCTCCACCTCTACCTGGAGCTATCAAATATTTAGAGCCTATATTTTGCTATGTATGTACATATGTTAGAATGGGCATGTCGGGGCCCTGTTCCGACTAGTTTTTAGATTCTCAAATGCATACTTTTTAGAAGCTTCTTAGACATAGTTTTGTTTCTGTTGTAAATTACCTTAGTGGGCCCTTTTGTTATCTATGTTTTGGTTTGTGTCTTGGTATATGTTCTTGTTCTTATGAGTCTACATCTTTGACATAAGTTTAGTACAGATACTTAGAAGGTTCTTGCATAAATTCTTCATGTCCGCCCCTTTCTAGTTGGTGGCGTGACATACTTGATGTCAGAGCACAAGATTCAAGTGTCCTAGGATGTCTATAAAGTCGTGTCTAGTAGGACCCTTCTTATAAATGTTTTGCGCACCATATTTATAGTTGAGGGACTACATGGGCATTTAGGATTTTAACCTTCTTTCATAATCTAGATCGTAAGATAGAGCTAAGTCATAGAAAGTTAATTCTGACTCATACACTTTTTAGTTGTGAGACAGATCATGTCTATTCTGAACAATGATAAATAAGGCCCAAGGTCCACTATTAGTACTACTCAGGAGGCAGCCATTTCAGAGCAGTCCTTACTATTAGGGGATCAGACAAGCAATCAAGAGAACTTGTGATGTCCTATACTTCTGGGTCCTCATATTCCCAGTGCAGAAGGATATACGGGAGTTCCTACACCTCCAGTAGTACCAACAGTAGTTCATTTACATCATGTACAGCCACCATGTGCCTCAGAGCAACATCCTAGAGGGGCAATACAATTGCTCACTCAGTTGGTAGATTCTTAGGTCCGAGGACAAAATTTAACAGCACCTAGTAGTGTTCGAGGAGAGATAAATAGATCTAGAGTACGTGATTTTCTCCAAATGAATCCCCTAGTGTTCACCGGATCTAGTATGACACAGGTCCCACAACAGTTTATAGATGAGTCAATAGAATTCTTCGGGTCATGCATATAAGTAAGACTGAGGCAATTAATTGGCCTCCTATCGGCTGAAAGATGCCTCCATCGCTTAATGTGAGATGTGGGTGGATCCTTGTGGAAAAAAGGCTCCTCCAACAGTTGTGAAGGAGTTCTCTAGGGACTTTTTGGAGTACTTTTTGCTATAGGAACATAGAAAAGTGAGGGTTGATGAATTTTTAAACTTTCGACAGAACAATCTCAGTGTCAGGGACTATAGCATGCAATTCACTCAATTGGCTAGATTTTTTCCAGAGATGGTTAGCACCCAGAATGCAAGGATGCATTGCTTCATGGGTGAACTTGAAGATCATTTGATTTGTTCTTGTACCGTTGCTGCATTAAATTGAGACATGGATATTGCAAGACTTATGGCATGCGCTCAATAGACAGAAGACCGTATACAAAATCGTAGGGCAGAGAGAGAAATAGGGCAACATAAGAGGGCCAGGACTACTGGAAAATTTAGGGAGGTGATAGAACTTATTCCAGTAAAGGTCCACCCAGACAGGCTCAATCAATAGACCGCTCCACAGCTAGTGCCCCAGCTTAGTCATCGAGGCCCAAGCAGGAGCAGAGCCAGAATTCAAGGGAACCTAACCCTCTCTATCAGAGAGGTGCTAGTCGAGGACTACCACCTAAACCTACTTGCAGACACTTGGGCTGGTCTCACTTGGGGGAGTTTCAATATTGATCTACCGCTTGTTATGGGTGTGGAGTTGAAGGTCATAAGATACTTGACTTTCCTAGGCTTGGAGTCGAGGTTAGAGGTGATAGGCCACGATATACTAGCTCTGCTGGAGAATCCTCATCATCAACACCTTCTTCATCACGTGGGCCGCAATCACCAGCATGGAGAGGTACAGGCAGGGGTAGAGGATCTGGTTTTAGAGCTGGCCCAAACAAGATGTATGCACTAACAGGTTGTCAGGATTCAGAGGTATCCCAGATATGATTACAGGTACCGTATCTATTTTGTCTTATGATATATATGCATTGATAAACCCAGTGGCTACCCTATCATATGTTACTCCATTCATTTCTAAGAAATTCGGAGTAGAGCCAGAGTTATTACATGTGTCATTTGTAGTATCGACTGCGGGAGTTCTAAAAATGGTGACTCTTCAATCTGTGCCTGTTGTGAATGAATATCCAGATGTGTTTTCTGATTAACTTCTTGGACTACCACCAATCAGAGAGATTGATTTTTGTATTGACGTAGATCCTGGTACCAAGGCTATATACATTCCTCCTTATAAGATTGCGCCAGCAGAATTGAAAGAGCTAAAGGAGCAACTGAAAGATTTGCTTGACAAAGGTTTCATTCACCCCAACATATCACCTTGGGCTGCTCCAGTATTATTTGTATGCAAGAAGGATGACACAATGAAGATGTGTACAGATTATATACAACTTAATAAAGTGACGATAAATAACATGTAACGACCCAGGGTAGCCCCTAGATGTAACACAACGTACAAGACCCTGAGAGGCCTCATACAAACCCTTAGCGTACATAACATACAAGATAATAGAGAAATAAGAGTTCAAAAGAGCATTTTATATCAAAACTTTACTGAAAACAGCGAAAGTCTACAAATCATGTCTCAAATCCTTTTAATATCATAGAATATGAATAAAAGTGATAGGGACGCAGCCCAATACAATATCCAACATAAGGAAAGACATGAAAATAAGAACAACTAGGCTATGTCCTCGGATGGATGAGGACTCACCAAGTCTTCTATCAACTCTAAGTCAATGCTCTAGCCATGAGTGGAAGGTGAATCACCACGTCCTACTCCAAAGAACTTAATGTAGGCAAGAGTATGCGTTCGCACAATTAAGTACTAAGTATGGTATCAATGCACATAAACACATAAGTCATGCTAGAGAGAGATATAATGATGACATGCAAATGGCAAAGCTAAAAACATGATAAACATGAAACATAAAGCATATATCAAGGCCAAAGCAAGCTAACTCATCTTTCTTTCTTTTCTTTACTTCATCATGAGAACACTTATTCATTAACTTCATAAGAGACCTGGATGAGTTCATAAGCTTTATCTTTTCTTAGTTCATCTTGCTCATAATTCATAAATCATGGGTTCATAAGAATTTATCTAAAACCATGCAATTCAATGCAAGCTAACATTTAGAATGTCATAATCAAGGAAATTTAGTCATACTTGAAGGAACCCACGTAAATGAGGAAAATCATGCTTTTGACTTGATCATGCTAAATTAATAAGATTATCCTCAATTCATTCATAATTCATGCTTGATTTCATAGAAAATTCATAAACTTCATCAAATCATAACTCATCCCAACAATCAAAGCATAGATTATCAAATTGGGGAGAATTAGCTTGGGATCATGGGGTTCATGCAATCTTTACATCAAATCATGTAATTCACGCAACTTCGTGCACTAAGTTACTTTATCACGCTAGATCGTGCACCAGGAATCATAAAATCAACAATTGAAATCATAATTGATGAACCCACAATGATTGATCACAAACCCTAATTCAATTGGGTTAGAGTAAACCTTTGAAAATCATGAAGAAGAGGAAGGACCCATTGGAGGAAAGGACTCCTAATGGTGAATACTATCATACCTCAAAGCAATCCACAAGAAATTGGAGAAGATTGAAGGTCTTCAATGGAGGATTCAAGCTCCTTCTTTTCTTTGAGAATTGAGAGAGTTCTTTGTAGAGGGAGAAATATTTGAGAGAGGAGAGTTTTGGAATGAATTAGAATGAAAGGAATTAGGCTTAGAAAGTATTTATAGGTCTTAGATTAAGGGTATAACCGACTTAGCTTAATAGGTAAAAAATTAGGGAAAAGACCAAAAAGCCCTTAATTAAAAACTGTTGGGGCCAATCAACAGACAAGATCTATGGTCCGTACATCAATTGACGGACCGTCCTGCACTTCCGTCAATTGATTCAGAAAGTTCATTTTGGGCAGAAAATTTTGCTAAGTCTGGAAGGCATCTACGAAACCCATATACGGCCCGTCAACTGGACTACCAACCGTCCTACTGTTCCGTAGGTCAAGGTTCAGAAACTTGGAAATCTTGAAATATCACAATGCCATTGACGGTTCCCACCTACGGCCCGTCAATCCATCTATGGTCCGTAGGTTGCCTCCGTAGGTCACTGTCTTCAGCTGAGTTCTGCATTTTAAAATCCCTTGGAAGCTTGGGGTGTTACAATATCTCCCCTCGTCCTCGAATGAGAATCAAGACATCTTGAGAAAGGTAATAGACACAGACTAACAACCCAACCTAGCATGCAATCACATAAATGCACATATCAGAGCAGGAAACATCAACTTGAAGCTAAAGCACGATCAACACATCATGTCATGAAGACTTTATGCAACTCATACTCAAATTCACATTATCATATAAGACTCTTTCATGAACATGCATAATCAAGGAGTCATGGAAATCAACTATGACACATGAGACCAAAAGAATGAACCATGTGGAACTAGGGCCTCAACTAAACCCAAAGGTAGAAAGAAAAAGATAGGGATATCAAGACATCACATCGCCTCCGAACCTTCACTTACCAATCAAGAAGCACACTATCTCCCCCTTGGGAGTAAACCTCTCTAATCATTCCGAATCCATATTCCTCAATCAAAACATAACATCCATATCTTAACAACCACAATTCCATTGATACAAGTGAACACTTAAGAAATTTCTACAAGGATTTCAAAGTTGACCTTAAACACACTAACCACGCATGAAGTTTTATCATAGCCAACAAAACACGCATCATTAGACAATACATAACGACAAGCTAAAGGATCATAACTAACCAATTTCCAAATCCGGGGAACCCTCTCGCTCATGACGAGCTTGAAGTCCATAGAATTGGTTTTGTTTTTGAGCACTTGAACCCGACTAATTTTGAGGTTGAGTCCATCGAGGATTATCTCCCTCGACAATCCCTTCTATTGTGACCCGTCTTGCCACAACCAAAGCATGCATTAGATTCGGCTAGACAATTGCCCTCATGCTTCCCTCCACACTTAGCACAAGTGGTCGATGAGAATCCACCACCATTCCCTTCTTGAGGCTTAGGGTTAGACACCCTATCTTTGTTGAACTTAGGTGGATCATTGGAGGAATCTTGATCGGGAAACCTTTGTCGAGACTTAAAACGATCATGCCCATCGGAACTTGAATGTGAGAAATTACCATCTCCGGTCCTAGCCCTCTTGGTCTCCCTTGATCTTTCCTTAAGCTTTTCTTCTTCAATTTTTTTGGCATACACCATGAGGCGAGAAATATCTATGTCATGCACAAGCATGGCGGTGCGGCACTCTTTCACCAACATATCGGACACTCCCGACACAAATTTGTTCATTCTTGCCCTAGGGTCGTCAACTATGGACGGAACATATCTAGCCAATTATGTGAACTTCAATGCATACTCTTTCACACTCGTATTTCCTTGTCGAAGGTTGATAAACTCAAGCACCTTAGCCTCTCTCTTCTCAAGAGGGAAGAACCTATCAAGGAAAGCAACCTTGAATTTCTCCCAATCAAGAGGACCCTCATTAACCGCCCTCTCACTCTTCCATTGATAGAAACAAATTTGGGCAACATCCTTGAGTTGATAAGCAGCCAATTCCGCTTTCTCTTTCGGCGTCACACCCATGATCATCAACACCTTGTACACTTCATCAATGAATTCTTGAGGATATTCCACAACCTTAGAGCCATGGAATTCCAGAGGATTCATCCTCGTAAAGTCCCTCACTCTTGATGCCGCTATAACCACATTTTGGTTCACGGGAGACACCACCTCTCTATTGGCTTGAGCTGTCATGGCTTGAGCCAACACTTGAAAAGCAGCCCTAAAGTCCGCATTAGTAACTTGTTCCACCGAAGGGACGGACGGAACTTGAGGAGCTTGAGGAGGAGCTTCTTGTTCCACATTCTCTCCCATGTTTCTCCTAGCGTAAGCTCTTCGGGTCGCCATATCCTGAAACTTGTAGGATAGGGATTAGGAGAGAGATATATAGAGTTAAACTCTATGGTACAACTTAAGAGTAATAAAGGAAGTGGAATTTCTTAAACGTCTTATAGCCTCTCATTCATAAATGTGGCGCGCTTTACACTCATGAACAAGACTCTACTTGACGTGGCTTATGAGATATCCTAGGATCTTTCTAAAATCTTATGCTCTGAATACAAAGTTTGTCACGACCCAGGGTAGCCCCTAGATGTAACACGGCATACAAGACCCCGAGAGGCCTCATACAAGCCCTTAGCATATATAACATACAAGATAATAGAGAAATAAGAGTTCAAAAGAGCATTTTATATCAAAACTTTACTGAAAACATCGGAAGTCTACAACTCATGTCTCAAAGCCTTCTAATATCATAGAATATGAATAAAAGTTATAGGGACGCAGCCCAATACAATATCCAACATAAGGAAAGACATGAAAATAAGAACAACAAGGCTATGTCCTCGGAAGGATGATGACTCACCAAGTCTTCTATCAACTCTAAGTCAATGCTTTAGCCATGAGTGGAAGGTGTATCGCCACGTCCAACACCAAAGAAGTTAATGTAGGCAAGAGTATGCGTTAGCACAATTAAGTACTAAGTATGATAGCAATGCACATAAACACATAAGTCATGCTACAGAGAGATATAATAATGACATGCAAATGGCCAAGCTAAAAAAATGATAAACATGAGAAACATGAAACATAAAGCATATATCAAGGACAAAGCAAGCTAAATCATCTTTCTTTCTTTCTTTTATTTACTTCATCATGAGAACACTTATTCATTAACTTCATAAGACACATGGATGAGTTCATAAGCTTTATCTTTTCTTAGTTCATCATGCTCATAATTCATGAATCATGGGTTCATAAAACTTTATCTCAAACCATGCAATTCAATGCAAGCTAACACTTAGAATGTCATAATCAAGGCAATTTAGTCATACTTGAAGGAACCCACGTAAAAGAGGAAAATCATGCTTTTGACTTGATCATGCTAAATTAATAAAATTATCTTCAATTCATTCATAATTCATGCTTGATTTCATAGAAAATTCATAAACTTCATCAAATCATAACTCATCCCAACAATCAAAGCATAGATTATCAAATTGGGGAGAATTAGCTTGGGATCATGGGGTTCATGCAATCTTTACATCAAATCATATAATTCATGCTACTTCGTGCACTAAGTTACTTTATCACGCTAGATCGTGCCCTAGGAATCATAAAATCAACAATGAAAATCATAATTGAAGAACCCACAATAATTGATCGCAAACCTTTGAAAATCATGAAGAAGAGGAAGGACCCATTGGAGGAAAGGACTCCTAATGGTGAATATTATCATACCTCAAAGCAATCCACAAGAAATTGGAGAAGATTGAAGGTCTTCAATGGAGGATTCAAGCTCCTTCTTCTTCATTGAGAGTTGGAGAGTTCTTTGTAGAGGGAGAAATATTTGAGAGAGGAGAGTTTTGAAAGAATTAGAATGAAAGGAATTAGGCGTAGAAAGTATTTATAGATCTTAGATTAAGGTTATAACCGACTTAGCTTAATAGGTAAACAATTAGGGAAAAGACCAAAAAGCCCTTAATTAAAAGCTGTCGGGGCCCATCGACGGACAGGATCTCGGTCGGTGCATCAATTGACGAACTGTCCTGCTCTTCCGACAATTGATTCAGAAAGATCATTTTGGGCTGAAAATTTTACTAAGTCTGGAAGGCATCTACGGCCCATCAACTAGACTACGAACCGTCCTGCTGTTCCGTAGGTTAAGGTTAAGAAACATGGAAATCCTGAAATTTCACAATGCTATTGACAGTTCCCACCTACGGCCCGTCAATCCATCTACTGCCCGTAGGTTGCCTCCGTAGGTCACTTTCTTCAGGTGAGTTCTGCATTTTAAAATCCCTTGGAAGCTTGGGGTGTTACAGAACAAATACAACTTTCTAAGGATAAATAATTTATTTGATCAATTGCAATGAGCTAAGTACTTTTAAATGATTGACTTGAGATCCGAATATCACCAGCTGAAGATTCGAGAAGTACATATTCCTAAAATAGCCTTCCAAACGATATATGGACACTTTGAGTTCCTCGTCATATCATTTGGACTGACAAAAGCTCCCGCGACATAAATGCATATGATGAATAGGGTTTTCAAACCCATTCTTGATATGTACGTGATTGCATTCATAGATGACATTTTGATATATTTGTGTGATGCCGCAAAACATTCCAATCATCTAAGAGCTATCCTACAAACACTCAGAGAACACAAACTATATTCAAATATTTCTAAATGTTAATTCTGGATGAACTTTGTGGCTGTTCTTGGCCATGCGGTGTCTGGTGAATGCATTAGAGTAGACTTCAAGAAGATTGAGGCTGTGAAGAGTTGGCCTCGGCCTAGTACCTCTATAGAGGTGCGTAGTTTCTTTGGGCTAGCTGGATATTACTGAAGGTTTGTAGAGGGCTTCTTTTCTATTTCTTCACCATTGACAATGTTGACGCAGAATGCAGTGATATATTAGTGGTCTAATGCCTGTGAAAAAAGCTTCCAAGAGCTTAAAGATAGATTGACTAAGGCACCAGTATTGGCCTTACCAGAGGGTACATAAGGGTATGCAGTTTATTGTGATGCTTCAGGCGTTGGCTTAGGGTGCGTCTTGATGTAGCATAGGAAGTTTATAGAATGTGCTTCTCTACAATTGAAGAAACATGAACAAAACTAACCCACTCATGGTTCAGAGCTCACCATAGTGGTATTTGTAATTATGATTTGGCGGCACTATTTGTATGTGGTACATGTTGATGTATTTACAGATCATAAGAGTCTCTTATATCTCTTCAAGAAAAAAGACTTGAATTTGCGGTAGAAAAAGTGGCTAGAGTTTTTGAAGGACTATGATGTGAACATTCTCTACCACCTAGGCAAAGCAAACGTAGCGGCGGATGCTCTTATACTATTATCTATGGGCAGCCTAGTTCATTTACCGCGTGTACAACAAGAAGTAGTTCGAGATATTCACAACTTAGCCAGGCTGGGAATCCAACTTCCATAATCTGAGGATGGAGGCGTAGTTATACAGAATACTGTAGAATCTTCATTAGTGGCATTGGTGAAAGATAAATAGCATGGCGATCCTATATTTCTACAGTTTCGAGAAGGGATTTGAGAACTCCAAATTACAGCATTTGAGTTAGAAAAGATGGAACCTTGAGATGCCAAGGCAGACTATGTGTTTCAGATATAGAAGGGTTGAGGCAGCAAATCATGGATGAAGCACATTGTTCCTGATACTCGATTTATCCAGGCACCACAAAGATGCATCATGACCTTATAGAGGTCTGCTGGTGGAATGTAATGAAAAGAAATATCGCGGAGTACGTGACACAATGCTCCAATTGCCAACAACTTAAAGCAGAACATCAGAGGCTCGGTGGCCTAGCTCAGACTATAGACATTCCAACATGGAAATAGGAGGCCATTAATATGGATTTCATTACACGTTTGCCTTTCTCTTTTAAGAGACATGATTCTATTTGGGTGATCATTGATCGGTTTATGAAGTAAGCCCAATTCTTGCCAGTTAAATCAAATAGCATAGCCAAAGAGTATGCCAAGCTATATATAGAAGAAGTTGTTCTACTTGCATGGGACTCCACTATCCGTTATTTTTGATAGAGGTGCTCAATTAATGGCACATTTCGAGAGATCATTCTTGAAGAGTTTGGACACATAGGTGAACCTTAGCACTGTATTGCACCCACAGAGAGACGGTCAAGCCAAATGCAATATTCAAAAACTCGAATATATGTTGATAGCATGTGTTCTAGACTTTAAAGGAAATTGGGATGATCATATGCTATTGATAGAATTTGCCTACAATAATAGCTATCATTCTAGCATTGGCATGACTACATTTGAAGCTCTCTCTGGATTGTCGATGCAGATTGCCTATTGGTTGGTTTGAAGTAGGTGAAACTCAAATATTAGGACCCGACCTTGTTCACCAATCCATTGAAAAAATAAGTTGATACAAGATCGACTAAAGACTGCTCAGTGCTGACAAAAATCATATAAAGACGTACCCTGTAGATATATAGAGTTTCAGGTTGATGACCGGGTACTCTTTAAGGTATCACCTATGAAGGGCATTTTGAGATTTTTGAGGAAAGGTAAGTTGAGCACCAGGTATGTTGAGCCATACAAAGTTATACGTAGAATTGGCCAGGTGGCTTCTGAGGTGGACTTTCCTCGAGAGTTAGTTGTAGTACATCTGTATTCCATGTTTCAATTTTATGCAAATGCTTTGGAGATCCTACACCGGTTATTCCGATAGAAGGTATGGAACTCTCAGAAGACTTATCATTTGAGGAAGTCCCTGTGGAATTATTAAATCGACAAGTCAGGAACTTGAGGACCAAAGACATAGCATCAGTTAAGGTACTTTGGAGAAATCAGAATGTAGAAGAAGCCACTTGGGAAAAGAGTCTTACATGAGGGCCAAGTATCCCCACTTATTTCAGTAGCCGCCCAAAGGTTCTTAAAGTCATACCTCCTCTCATTTAAGAATCAGTTTTACCCATACTTTGTAGTACTACTTTATTATATGTTATATTTTTAGATACTTTATATGGAAACCATATATTCCTCAGGGTTGAGATGTCCACAGTATAAGGTATGTTATATTAGTTAGTGTAGTATCCATTAGTATAAGGCTATGCAAAAGAACCTTGTAAATATCCATTGCATATTATTGGGTTGTGTTTCCCTGTGAAGCAATGTGTATGCATTTTGGTTAGCTAACAAGTTTTGGATAAGCCTGCTTACAAAGGAAACTCAGCCAATTATTTTTTAAAATAAGAGTGTTTAGATCGTCTTAAGGTGCAGCCTTCATTCGAGGACGAATGATCCCAAGAGGGGGATAATGTGATACCCTGGAACTTAAAATACATTTGCTACTCGTAAACACCAATGCATAGGTGTGATATCAGGGGAATATATCCTAGAATATGGTTAAGCATATCATGTAACCCTTATATTAAGTAATTTGAATGGTTAAAAAATGTTTTTGGCCAAATAGATCATTAAAGTTAAAGGTTCATTGTAGAGAAACACTACCAATATTCTCATTTATCAGCTGACTTAACGAGCATATCTCCTATTATATAAAGAGTTGGAGGACCTACGACCTATCAAATGAAAGGTATTTGAGTCTAGTTCCCAGCAAAACAAATAGTTAGTTAATATAACTTCGTAGTAAAAGGTTATGTACATTCTACGACAGATGCACACACAACACAATCACTGTGGGACATGTGGCACTTTTGAGAAAGTCGGCCAAACTTATTATTTTTATAATAGAAGTTTGGGATTTCTTTGCCCATATACTACAAAACCTATGAGGAATGGTTTTAAGCTATTTATTAAAGTCTTTATCATCTCCAATCCTCCCAAGCATAAGGAAGTTGATTTCTTCAAGAATCAAGTGTCTTCCTCTCCATACACCTATAAATATACTTAGCCAAGTTTTTTCTTGAAGGAAAAAGGTGTTGTTCTGGAAGAATAGAAAGGGCAGGGACTGCCTTTCTTCGATATAGAGGTATGACCCCTCTTTTATCTCATCAAATAGTATTCTACGGATTCTTTATGAATAATTTACGGGTAGGACTCACGGGACGGTGATAGGAAGCCGTGAGTCCATGTGTTACCCATTGTAGTTGATGTTCTTGGTGAGGAGGGAGTTTATAGAGGGATGTATTGGCTGTTTCTTATACCATACCAGGGGTGGATGGTATTGTATTTCGGCAGTATGCGGGTTATGATAAAACGGAGGCTAGGTATAGAAACCACAACTCTTATAGTTATTGAAAGTTTGTCGCTCGCCAAGTGTTTCATGAAATTCCTAAATTTCTTAACAATATGTTTTAGCTGTTTCTATGAGCTCCTATTATTGTAGTTTATGGCAGTAGTTCTCTACCAACTAAAAGTATGAGCTTACAAGTGATTTGTACGTCGTTGACAGAGAATTCATGTGATGGTGTTCGGAAGCCATTAGTTTTACTTTATATGAAAATTGTGGATGATTAAGGGGGCTGGTTCTTTATGGTTTAAAGGATTGAGGAGTAATATTGAAAACGTAAATAATTCATGCCCTCACTGGGAAAGTAGAGAAAGAGAAGGATGTAACGAAATGCCATTTATCTGTAGTAATTGATGAGCTTGTCGCTCGTGAACTATTATGGTGTTTTCAGCCTTGTTGTGCTTTTTTATTAGCTTCTTGTAGTGTCCTTTATGGTGTTATGTTATACATAAAGTTTTACCCAATGGAGTTTGATGATACGACGTAAGATAGTAAGTCCCAAAGTAAGGTATGTAATACTAAAACCTCCTTCGCCATTATGGCACGACCCAAAGTCTCTTGTTCTTCTGATAAATGTCATCAAAGATTATATGATACTTGAAAGAAAGTTATTCATTTTATAAACCCACTAATGTTGGAGTCCTAAACTTGTAGAGTTAGAGTACCTTTATCTGGTCAAGGAAGTCTTATGTTTCACATAACAATATGTTTGTTCAATTGAAACTCTTGGAAGTTAGCGAGTGTATATGTTGCATAAATTTAAAGTAAGAAGTTGGCTACAGACTATTTGTAGATGCATAGGTCACAAGATATATGATTCTTAAGATAAAGACAGTAATCGCAAACAGTAGCACGAGTTTTATGATTTATTAGTTAATTAATATAACTTATTTTATGCAATTGAGATTATAGCCTTCTATGCAGCGTGGGGTGGGTATCTTTGACATTAGTTTAGTACGGATAGTTATAAGGTGCTTGTATATATCCTTGATGTCTGTCCCTTTCTAATTGGGGGTGTGACACACCCGACCCCATAATTGCACCCCTAGATGTTGGGGTTTTAGCCACCCATAGCAAAACGTAAAGAGATTATACCTTCCATGAAAGCAGCCATGGATAACATGAAATTAAGCAATTACAAGTAAACCCACTTTATATTCAACTTCAATTTGTCAATTTCTAGCTCAAAGTTGTAAAACCCCAAAAGCTAGTAAAGTGTTTTTTGCTTTCTCTTCACAAACACTCTAATGTGATTTTTTCTAATCTGATGTCTAACTCTCTCATTTCTCTCTCCTTTGAGCTATTTATAATTTCTCTAAATTTGGTCCAAAAATCAAATATGCAGTTAAATCGGTGACATTAGTCGGGGTCCCCGAGCTCGTTCGGTGAATCGCCTCTTGCTCCTCAGCTCGCCTTTTAATGCTCTAGGCTTCAGTTTTTTGAACCTTAGTTAGCAAACTTGATTGAGTTAGCCTTTCACATACGAAAAATCATCGAGCACCACCTTGGTTTGCCTTTCGCGCATTCATTCTTTTCTGTTCCCGCGGTATTTTTGGTTGATGTTCATTATGCCACCTTTCTCATTCAACGTATCGCCTTCTCTACTGGCGTTCACCAACCTGATTTGATAGACACATGTGCTAAGCACTCTCATTTTGGGTAAGGTCGTGCTCATTTGGCGATCTGCCCTTTTTTTTAGGCAATCTGTAATGTATATTTGCACTTCTTTGTGCATTTTTATCCATTCTTTGAAATATCAATCCTTGCCTTGTCCAATTGCCTTCATAATTGCAAATCATCAATATTTTATCAGAATAGGACAAAATTTTGCATTGAGGACACTAATTATTGAGCTAAATAAACCTTTAATGAGTGCAAATCTTCCACTCATCACTCCTTACGATCAACCCAAACCTAAGGAACAAGCTGCACTAGAAGGGAATTGCATTGATGAAATGCTTACATGGATCTTCAACAAGGTTGAAGGGTCTTATAAACTGTTGAAGGATTTGAAAAAGGACTTCTCCACCTTGACCCAAACGGTGACTTCTCACTCATTATCAATCAAACAACATGAGACTTAGTTGTGTCAACTCTCCTCCCATTTGTTTTAGAGACAAAAGGGAATGTTGCCTAGTGACACTGTCCCAAACCTCAAAAATGATGGTTGCTGAGTAAGCATTGTGTCGTGTCATGATGTTAACTAAGGAACTTCTTGGGAAGAAATCCAAGTTTATTTCAATGATTTCAATAATGTTTGTTGTGTGTACATGTTGAAAAAAAGTCAAGGTGTTGAAAAAAGTAACATAGGCGATGCCAGAAACGTGCCGGCGATCTGCTGAAAGCATTTTGCGAACTTCTTCAACACTACTTTCTGGGCTGAAAAATGGGAAAAATTGTACTGTCAAGTACAACAATAAGGGACCTATTCAACTATCCACTGAATTGCACTAAGCGAACTACATCGAGCCCACTGAGCTTGACATTAGTTTCAGTATTCGCTCAGGCCTCATTGGTGAGCTTAAGCTCTAGTCAAGGATTTGCGGAACCTATTCGGCGACATTAGTCTCGATCCGCCAATTGTGCAAGAGATAAAAGACCAAAGGTTTTTAAAAAGAAACCCTTTCAACTCTTGGTGCTCTTCCTTCATCCTCACCTCACAATACCTCCTTTTTCATGTTTTTGGATACTCATTTGCATGTTTTCTTGAGCTTGGAGTGCGTTGGATTGCTTGCATCTCGACCCCAACCCTATTTCCCTAAATATTTCTATGTTGTGCTGCTATTTGTTTGACTTTTACCCTATCATTTATGATGAAATTTGTGTTATTTAATGTGGGCTTGACGCCGTTTGATGTGTATTGTCGCTTGATTTATTTGGGTAGCCCTAAATAGGTCATATTTAATTCTGCGCATGAGTTAAATATTTGTCTTTGTGCCCAAAATTGCAAAACTTGATTGTGTTGGTAAAAAAACGAAATTGACTCCTTGTTTGCCCTAGGTCTGACCATAATTTAGTATGGGTGAATCCGATTAGCCCACTACTACCTCGATAACTTAATTTTGCCCACGGGTAGAAAAGCATGTGGGTAGATTGTAAAGTTAGCTCGGAATTGGGTATTACTACATTTTGGTGTTGAGATGATTAAAATAGGCACTGGGTTAAAAATTACCTATTCGGTAGGCTTTTCTTAGCTCACCAAGGTAATTAGGTGAATCGCCAAGTTAGACCCAGACCGCCTTCCCTGCATGAAAATGTGACCTGGGGTACTGTTCCATTCGGTGAGCTTGTCTTAGTCCGTCGAACCCACTCAGCATATCGCCACATTGTAGTGGCCATCACCATTTATGCCTATTCTTTTTAATTTTGCAATTTCACTTTCAGCGAACTTGTCTTAGCCAACCAAAACCCATTAGGTGAATCGCCGAGTGGCAGATGACTCTGCCCTTCATGCCTTAGTAGTATTAAAATTAGGTCTTACTAATTTAGCAAGCTCGTCTGAGCCTGTCTAACCTACTAGGCCATCCGCCTTTCCAAAAGGTGAGCTTCAGTGTTAAGTTTTGATTTCAACTAACCTTCACCTGAACTTTGTTTTGAAATGTTGTGCTTTGCAGGAAATCGGTAAAGCAACTAGAAAAATAGTAGTGAGCTCTAACTCAGAGCATGACACCCCCTCCTCCTCCTCCAAAAAGGCAAAAAGAGATAGTCCTTAACGAGCCATCTAAGGTTCGAAGCCAGCAGACCACTCCATGCTCTTCTACGCGTGTGAGTGAGAGATGAAGGAAGCACATAGCCAAGAAAATGATGGACATCAGGTTAAAATTTGTACTGCCTCCTCAGGCTCAAGCCCCTGTCTCACTTGATTTCCCAATCATCTCTTCAAGGGCCCCTAACAGGCTCAAAGCCGGTGGAGAATGAACAATTCTTGAAGAGAGAAGACTCTTTATTGATGTAGTGATCTGAGATTATCCGTCTATCTGAAGAACCATCAAGTTTCATGGTTTTGAACAGTTCATAAAACTTCGACCTCCATATGTTCCTATAAAGGAATCTTACAAGGCATATGCCAAGGCCCTACCAAAGAAGAGGAAGGGGGTTGTTTTGAAGCCCCTCGACAAAGTTGAAGTACAAGGGAAAATGGTTCAATGTCATTCAGGAACCATAGATGTTGTTTTGGGTACTAAGGGCAACAATACTGATTTTTCCACCATCTGGATGAATAGGAAATTAGACATATTGAAGGGGTGGTTTGCACCAGTCATTTGTGACAACTCCCCTCCATGGATGGCAGACGGACTGCAGATAGAGAAGAAATATATAAATCTAATATCTCTATATTGGTTTTGATTTATAAGCAGCAACATTATACAATCCATAAATAAGTCTATTCTCCAGCATCCAAAAGCTTGTTGGTAGGAACAATAATTGATAACGAGAAGATCAATGTCGGATCGATCATTGTTGATGCGATACTTACGAGACCTAGTCAGGAGCAGACTTCTCTCCCTTCCTGATGTTGATCACACAGCTTTGTGAGGCCACGGGAGTTCCTTTTAGGTAGAGGATATATGTTAGGATCACCCCAGCTTCCTCTAATGACATCAGGTGGAATGGGCTGATTACTTATGGGATGATGTGACTAGGAGAAAGCCACCAGCACCAGACACTATGCCCATAGTGGATCCTGCTGCTCTTGAGGCTGAGGCTACTCACTCAGATGCTTCTCTAGAGCCATCAGGTACATCTCAGCCTTCCTCTATGCCTTTCACTTCCACCTCTTCTGCTGCATGTGCTCCTACTCCTAACTTTCGACCCCCTTGACCCAAGCCATGATCTACCAAATGGGAAATGTTTCCTGATTTGTAGATTTATGGGCAACTAGGGTTGAGAAAGAGACATCCACATTGATTGATAGTGCGAGTGAGGTAGCCTTAGACCCTTTGAGAGATAGGTTGGCTTGATGCGAGGCCACAATTGAGTCAATGGTGTGCAGTTATATAACCTCACGGCCAGGATAGAGGCTCGATAGAAGGTGGAGTGTATTTTGAATGCTTTGACTATGTTGAGGGCTGAGTTAGGTACACTTAGGGTTGATGTAGATCATCTGAAGTCTATGAACATATCTATGTTGTGGGCTGAGGTTCCTTTGCCCGATGCGCCTGGGGCTATGCATGCCTCTATACTTGGTGTTGAGATCCCTTCTAGTGAGGCTGAGCAGCTGAGTGTGGTCAGTACTACAGTTGATGATTCTTTGTTGATTAATGTTGATATTGAGGATGATGGGGATATGGCCGATGATAATTTGGATGTCGAGCTGGATGAGGAGGAGATCCACAGAGAGGAGGATGAGTAGATGATTGCTTTGATAGTGACAGAGTTATGAGACACTGAGGAAATGATCATCCATGCTACATTAGAGAGATCCCTTGTGTAGACCTCTGCAATGGACACTAGTGAAGTCTCTTCAGACTGCACCATTCCTCCCACTGTTGTGGTAGGCACTGATGCCTTGGTGATACTCATGTGCTGCTTCCTGTGATTATTGTGCTAGCCACTAATGCCCAGGATGATGCCACTCCTCCTAAAATCCCTTATGTGAACACTCCACATGCTTATCCTATCTAGTGGACTTTTTACCTCTCATCCCATACTCTTTATTTTATTTCGCATTGAGGACACTATTGTTTATTTTGGTGCGGTGAGGACACTTGAACCAATACTCCCTTTTTGATTGTATTTTATTATTTTCAGCTTTACTCTCTAGCATTACTTTTTGATATTTGTAATATTTGTGTATTTTTGTTTTTGGTTTTTGGTTTATGATAGTTATGGTTTAGCTCTTTTGAATCTATTTTCTTTCATTTGCTTCCCCTCTTGAGTTTGAAAGTCTTTGAAATGCTTGATTTTTCATTAATAATATTCGAGGATCAATTTTGTGCAATATTGATGTCTTGAATATTACTAATGATGAGCAATGAGTTTAGTGTTGAAATTGCAAGAAGAAATACTCTTGGTTTCACTTTGGAATGATCCTTTTGAATATTATGTTGACTAGATTAGCGTCGATGTGAGCCTTGCAATGAACTTTGCATGTACGATTTTGATCTTGTAGGGCTATGCTAAAAAATTGTATTTGAAGTGCCTTATGTGGTGAGGTTTATTTAGAATCATGCTTGCTTGAATCGTAGAAATTGCTTTGTTAGTCCTAGAGTCTAAACCTCGGTGAGTGCAAGAAATGATCTTGGGTATGTGTTTTGATGGAACCTAGATTCCCATACCATTTTTGACTACCATGTTAGGGTGTGCATCCGGATTGGCGCCATTTGAGCATAACCCTTTTGGTTGTCTACCATTGTGAAACCTCTTGAGTCAAATATTGATTCCAACATCCAATCTCTATACCATCTCAATGCATTGTTTGCTTTAAGAGCTAACTTTGGCCAAAAGCCTAAGTTGTGGATGATGAAAGGAAGGAGGAAAGAAACCCAAGTGAAAAGAAAAAGAAAGGTGGGATTCAACCTCGGATGTTTTGAGAAAAATGAAGGAACCCCTCATTCTAAAAAAATGGCTGATGAAACAAACTCTTGAAAAGGAAATGAGAAAGAAAGTATTGAAATAAGAGGGGTATCCGAAAAAAATTTAAACAAAAGATTGAGGTTTGAGTCTACACATGAAAGAAAGGAAAAGAACTTGAGAAAAGGTGAAGATGTTTGCAACAATGCTTTGAGAAGGTGAAGTCACTAAGCCAAAAATAATCATACCTTTACACCTAGTCTCATTACAAGCCTAAAAGACCCTTGAGATCTTGCATGAGCTAGGGTGTGTGATGAATGGAAAATATGGACAAACCTATGGAATGAGGCTTAAATGTATTTCTCTTTTACGAAGTGAGAGTTGTATTGATTCCTAACATCTTTATTGATGAACTTTATGAGGGCATGGAATCTTTTTGATGTGAGGGCACTTGAATGCTTTTGTTGAAACGTGGTGTCGCATGAGAAAGAAGCTATAGTGAGCTTGAGCTTGGATTGATACAAACTAGTAATCATTTGAAGCTTTTTGATCATGATTGAGTGTTGCATTTACTTGAAATTAATCTTGTAGTAACACTTGTATGCTAGCTCTCATTGAGAACTTTTGTAGACACCCTTGTTGAACAAATTGTGTTCTTGATTTACTTGAGGACAAGGAAATGTTTAAGTTTGAAGTGTTGATGAGTGGTAGATTTGCACTCATTTGAGGCCTATTTTGTTTAACAATTAGCGTCCTCAATGCCTAATTATGTCCTATTATGATGAATACTTGATGATTTACAGCTATGAAGGTCAAAGGACGAGGCAAGGACGAATACATGAAAGAAATTCAAAAAACAGCTAAATTTAAAAGGCGATTCACCAAATGTAAGCGAACTACATGACCATCACCAAAGGTGACAATACATAAATCAAATATGTTGGCTTGAAAGGCGAACAAATGAGGTATTCCATAATTCGCCGAACGTGAAAGGTTGACTCAATGGATATCATCGTCTGAGTTTCAAACACTTGAAGCCTAAAGGAAGAGAAGGGAGAGCTAAGGAATAAAAGATGATCGGCCGAATCAGATCGCTGAGTCAGACTAACATCACCGAAGCAGTCACATGGTGAATTGTGGGCCAAGTTTTGGTAGACTATAAATATCCCAAAGAAGAGAGGTTTAAGGAGGTCTTATGGATACTTTTGAGAATTCTGTTTTTAAAATAGATTTTGAGTTCCTAACTTTGTAAACATGTAAAGAAGTATTCCTAGTTTGAGGTTTTAACTTTTTGCTCTTGAAATCGACAAATTGAAGAAATCGAAGTTGTTATTGATTAGAATTTCTTAATTTCATCACATTCATGCCTGCTCTCATAATATTTATAGTTTCTTTACTTTTTGTGATGGGTGGCTAAAACCCCAACTCTATGGGTGCAAATATGGGGTTGGGTTTTAATTTAATGTAGTGGGTATTTAGTTGTGCTCTATTTTATTGTTGTTAATTCATAGATTTTGACTAATTAGTATGGGCTGAATTATGGGTTAAGGTCGCAAACTTAATTCTATATTTCTTCTTGGATTGACGCTTGAAAGAGGTTTATTGGAGTGGGAAATTAGTCTGTAATTTAAGTTTGATGTCTATAATTTCCTTGAAAAAGAAATTATGCGTAAGATCTAATTGCACAAATCTGCTTGAAAGATAGATTCTGTAAGTTAATGGGCTAATATGTAGTTCACAGAGATTAGACCGAAAGGAGAGTCTATGAATTGGCACTATGAGATGGAAAGAAGATTAGTGTCCTTGAAGATGACCCAGCCTATCCATAACTGTTTAGTAATATTGAGGATTAGAATTATCTATATGTGATATCAATTCCAATCCCCGCACCCCTAGATTATTTCCCAAACTGTTTGTATCTCTTAAAATTTTGTTTAATTATGACTCTGGATAACAAAACTTTTCATAAATTTGGTTGAAATTACTCATTGTCTTACTTACTACAAATGGTTGAATTTACATCCTAGTGTTACTAATTGAATTCCTCGCCATACACCATTCTCTATGGGATTCGACCCCGACTCTTACTTGAATATTTTTTATTGACAATGATCGCTTATTCTCTTAATTGTTTTGGAAGATAGTTTGAGCGTTATCAATACACAGCTAGTCATCACAAGATTCTCAAAGATCATGCAAAAGTAATGCAAAACAAATTTCCTTTTGCTTCACCATCACAAAGAGCACTATCCAACACATGGATATTGAATATAATCGAAACTCTAATATCAACAATAAATGTACAAGCTCTTCAATCATTTCAATGATTCAAAAATTTTGGGGCATTGGATACAGAGAAGAAAATGACCACAACTCAAAAACCAAATGTAATAAAAACATTGTACTAAAGTATCAACATACAGCCCAAATAAACAAAATACAAATCATAAAGTGGAGTAGGCACAAGTGCCCTCACCTTAAAAAAAGATAGTAGCAGTGTCCTCAATGCTAAAATAAAAGTAAGAGAATGAAATAGATTAAAAGCCCTCTAAAGCGCTCTGATCCCGTGGCTCTTAGGTAGTAGCAACAACATTGGCATCAGTACCCGACAAATCTAGAGGAGGAGTAATAGGTGTGGCATCAATTGGGGCATCAATGCTCGACACATCTAAAGGAGGATGACTAGAATACTAAGGACAGACCCCACAAGTTCACATCTCGGAAATCTCCAAACGAGATCTCTTTAATGTAGCTTGAAAAATCAACTCCTCTATACCTTGTAACTCTGCTTAATGCCTCCGCACTCACCAGCTAATCATCCCACACAAACTCATCCTCATCTATCTCTGTGGTGGAGTCATCATCGGCCTCATCAATGGCATGTCTACTCTATCTCATCAACAACTGGCTACCCAACTATCACTGAAGGCACATCTATGATCTCAATCGATTGTACAACTCCTGGTATCTCGGGCAAGGGTACATCAACCCATAGCTTTGATATATCCATGGACTTCAACAGATCCATGTCCACCTTCAAAGCAGCTATTTCACTACTCAACTTTATTATCTTAGCGAAACCACCTTCAATCTTCTTATGCTCCTCAACCAGAGTAGTGAGGGTATCAATTCTCACCCCATAAGCGGTCAAAAACACAGGTTGATATGTAAGCTCAATTTGTAGGGAAGTCATAGCAGCCTCAATGGCTATAGAAAGCAAACTCGGCACCTCTCTCTCAAGGTGAGACGCCCTAACATCTGCAGAATAGGCAATGTTGTCAATCGGATATATCGAGGCCTGCGTTAATAGACGGTGGGATGTAGGGGGAGGTGCAACAAGAGGAGGGGGAGCAGTAGACCCAAAAGCTATAGATTGAGTAGGAGTGATACCTGAGGGCTCCACACTAGGAGCGAGATGAGCAATATCTAACTCTAAGGTAGCAGGGTCCACTACCAGTGTTGTGTCAGGTGATGGCGACTTCCTTCTTGCCGCGTCATCCCTCAAGTAATCGACCTTAATCCTCCAAATGTCACTACACAAAGCAGGTGTCACTCTCACATCCTTCTTTTCTCTAAACGAAAATCCAGGCATCTCACACAGAAGGGTAAACATAACTAGAAAAGACAATGATGTTTTCTCTTGCTTAGCCTGCATGAGCATTTCTTCTTCTACTATTCTGCCCACATTCACGTCTTCCCGATCAACGATAGTGCCAACCAAGATAGCTTTTGGGTGACAAAGGATTGACTCATTTTGTGATGGCATAAGGTTGCTACTAAAAAACCCAAACCAAAAATGAGCCACCACATTTATATCCTTCTTCTCATTTTTGTCCCCATCAGCCATCCCTGGGGAATAATATAAAAATCAAAGGGGCCTACCACCCTTTCAAGTCATCTAATGCTTGCTTCATTCCAAGATTCTACATCTCTTCTTTGTTCCCTTCCATTTCTAAGCCTTCGTTAATCGCTATCTTGTCACATTTAACCATCTTACATCAGACCTCAACGTCCTCAAGGGGTCTTCAAATCACACTCTTCATTTTCATGGGAAGTGCCTTGGCATATGCCTCGTAAAATTCACAAACCCACGTTGTGACATAAGGTGTTTGAGCTTTGGTGAATTACTCAAACTTATGAAATTTGATTGTCTCCCAAATCACTGGGTAGTAACTCATGACTCCGTCAGTAGATAATTCATTCTTCTACAAAATAGTATGCTCGCCAGCTGCTTTAAACTTTTAAGTGATCTCATAGCAATGATTAGGAGTACTCTTGAAGTCACATTGGAATTAGGATCTTGCATCAATTTGGAGCGAATTGTGCTCCTCTTTCTCTGTACCACCTTCTCAACCATAGAAGGTGTCGGTGTACTCTCAGCTGCATTATCACCCTCATTCTCGGTCCAAATTTAATCAAGTGGGACTTCTATTGTGTTAGAAAAGGAAGAGGTTCTTTCATCGATCAATGCACTGTTCTTTTTAATTTTTGCAACCAAATCCTTCTTTTGCCTCTTTTCACTTACACGCATGGAAGTGCATGGAGCAATTCCTTGTTGTTTCGTGGGCTTGGTGATTTCCTCTCCCATTTTCCTTTTGCGTAGAGGTGGAGGAGTAGATTCGAAATCAGAAGGAGGGGCCCTTATAGTGATGGGAACTTTAGGTCTAGCCCTTTCTTATAAGTCACAACATTTCAAAGAAAGCATCGAGTGAAGGTTTGTTAAAAATAATTTTCAAGGAAATCATTTTTGAACTATTTGTCCTGAGGCTCACCGAATGGGTAGGTGAGCAAAGACGAGCTCACCGAAGTTGACATTAGCAAAAGCGTTTCTACTGAGGCATGATGGGTGATGTCATATCCAACTCGGCGATTCGCCGATATGGTTTGGCCAGCTAAAACAAGCTCATTGTAAGTGATAGTGTCTCAGGTCACAAATTCATAACCAAAAGGCGATCAGGGAGTTACTCGACGATTTCCCTAACCACCTTGGCGGGCTAAGACAAACTCGCTGAAAATGTTATTGTCAGCCCAATACCCAATTTTTAAAATTAAGCACAAAAATTAAACAACACCTAACATCCTATTATGTTTTCTTCCTACAAATATTTTAATTTTTCCTCCGGATACTCAGACTTCCCCAACATTCATCAAAGTATTGCAAAATTAACGATTTTCCCTTAAGAAAGACATTACCCTATCTATCATTAGGTAAATTCAAGCTTATTGGACTACACTGGGTTAATAAGACTTCATGCATACGAAATTCACACTAGACCAGCTGCAATTATTGAGCAGTTATCAACAAACAAATAACTCAATAAATTTTAGAATATTTTGGAACCAAGAGGAACAAGTACAAAGCATAGGTGATACTTTACCGATCGTTTTAACTCACACCCACATGCTTCACACTTATACTAGCAAAATGAACAACTCATACAACATTAAGCTCATATTCCAGAAGAAACAAGAGTCTTAACCTGAAAATTAACCTTAGAAATCAAGAACTTCTTCGAACAGAAGGGGATAACAGTTTTGGGTTGAGATTAATATGCAACCAGGCATTCCATAGATGTAAATAGAACCAAAGAGAACACACTATGACATTAATACTAAGTGTAGAGATTATAGGAATTGTGAAAGTTCAAAAATGTCAACATATTATCATTTAAAAGAGAAAAACCTTTAGGCCTTCCCTTGCTAGGCCTTCTCGTTAAACTGTGACTAAAGTCGCGGAGTGAATTTAATGACCCACCAAAGGAGCTTAAGCTCACCGATGGGGCCTGTACAAATACCCAATCTTAGAGTTCAACTCATTGGACCCGATGTTACTCACCAAATATCACTCGGTGTATTGTCAAATAGGTACATATACACCAAATTTTATAGAATCAAGTTTCCAATTTGTGGGCTAAGAAGAAGAGTATGGATATGCCCGCCAAGCAAACTAGGTGGATCGCCTAGTGGGTACTGTCATCACAAACTTTGCCCTTTTAAGTTTTAGACTTCACATTAACATGCACTCACAATACACATTATTGAAAATAATAAAGAAAACATGGGTTGCCTCCAAAGAAGCATTGTATTTAACATCATGGCACGACGTAATTTTCACTTATGAAACATCATTTTTGGGTTTTTGGAAGGTATCACTAGGTAAGTTCCTTTTTCCTTGGATTTAAATGAGAGAGGAGATTAGACACATCTGAGTTTTCAGCAGCTTCATTGACTCATAGTGGGAAGTAACCATTTGAGTCAAAGTAGAGAAATCATTTTTGAAGTCTTTCAGCACTTTGCTAGAACCTTCAACCTTGTTGAAAATCCTAGTCAACATTTCATTAGTTCGATTCCTTTCATGTCTAGCTTGCTCTTTGGGTTTGGGACGCTCATAAGGTGGTATGTACCTATCCTTGTCAGCTTTACAATCCCTCCAATTTACTCCTTTGTCTCACAAATCTCTCCAGCCCTTATACCTATCTTTAGTCCAACCTGTATTTCCACCCAATCTAGGATAGTTTAGATTAGAACACCATTTGATTTCCTATTTATTGCACTTCTTCATTGTATAATGCCTCAAAATTGTCATCATTCTGGCACTGCCAACTGCTTACACCAACAGTGTTCACCGATTTGAATCCACCCCCATGACATGTTTATATAAGTGGTCAAGTTGGGTCATCATCTTTGCCTTATTCTCATCAATCTTGGTTCTTTTCCATCTCCTCCTTGTTCATACAAAACTATAGAGAAGACATTTGGTCCTCCTTTGTGTACCATGGTATGTTTATCTTTGACATGTCATCAACAAACCTTGTTGCCACATCTAATGATGGTCACATTATTCCTTCTTAAATGAGTTGGTCCGCTAACCCTTTGTTCACTCTATCAAGGCTATAATAGAAGTATTGTAACAAGAATTGTCTAGGAAACCATGCATCGGGCATTGCAACAATAACTTTTTGAATCGAAACAAAATTTCATGGAGAGTCTCGCCTCCACTCCCTTATAGTTTTGGATGCTATCTCTAAGTTTCAGCATCTTCGCAGGAGGAAAAAATCTTTCAAGGAACACCTCCATTTGTTCCTCCCATGAAGTAATGGAATATTTTGGTCGTTCGGCCAACCAGTTGGTTGCTTCTCCCATTGATGAGAAAGGAAACGACCTCAACCATATGGACTCTTGTGAAATATTTTTGAAATTTAAAGGTCTACAAATGTCCACAAAACTCAAGCTATGTTCATGGGGTCTTCATGAGCAAGACCTCCGTACATCCCTCTAATTTGGAGAAATTACAATATCATTCCGTTTACTTGAAACATAGCATTCCCCGTAGTAGGGGGTAACCAGATCGCTCATGTTCTCTCGATAACATTACTATGCATTTCATCCATATCTCCAATGTTATCGTTTTACCAATATTAACTAGCATCATTACTTCCATTTACATTCATATTTCCACCTGCAAGTGAGGCAACACAACAACACCAAGCGTAAATGCAATCTACCACAATCAAACATGTTAACAAATTAACTTCAAAAACTGAATTCTAACAGTCGAGACTCCTCGGTAGCAGCACCATTTTTTAATAATGCTGAAATAACTCATAAAACTATTAAATGAGTAACCGATCGCTAGAAATATAAATACCGAATAATTGAGTCAGGGTCGAATTCCACAGGGAGTAATCTAAATTAAAGAATTCAATAAGGAAATTAAGATGCAAACTAATCCGTTTTAGCAATTAGAACAAATGGGTGGATATTTTACCATATTTCAAATAAGAGTTTGAAATCAATTATCACAATTTAACTAAAAAAGTGTTTAAATGAGTAAAATATAATCTAGGGGTGTGGGAGTCGAGCATTAATAAAGTGAAATAAATTATTCCAATTATGCTTTCAACCAACAAAGTGTTGATGATAAGCAATAATCATCCACACTCACTTCGAATTGAAACCTCAATTATCAAATACAAAACTGTTAAGAACCAAAAAAACAGAGAAGATATGAAAAAGGGTAAAGTTCAAACTAAGATATCCAAAAGACTGTTAAAAAAATGATACATGATAATTTTTCTCTCTCCTCTGGGCTATTCATAATTTCTGCAAAAATTATTTTGAAATTCCATGTGCGACATGAACGTCGACATTAGTCGGGCTCGCTTACTTGATCGGCGGATTGCCGTCTTGTAATTCAGCTCTCCCTTTCTTGGCTACAGGCTTCAAGTGTTTGAACCTCAGTTGGCGAACTCGATTGAGTCAACCCTTCACGTTCGATGAGTCACCGATGACAACCCTTTTTCGCCTATTTTAGCCTTCAGATTGGTCCAACCTTATGTATGTGTAGGCCATGGGATTTTTACATTGCCTAACCACTACGACGAATCACCGTCTGTAATTTACCTCACCGACCTACCTTGAATATTTTCAGAAGTGAACAATAACACTTTAGGCGAGGTCCAATCACGTTGAGTGATCTGCCAATTGTTTTAGGCAATCCTCAGTTGGGATTTTTCACTCTTTACAATGTTTTGGGCCTCTTTTGTATAGATTCATCCTCGCCTTGTCCTTTAGCCTTCATAGCTGCAAAACATCAAAGTATCATAGTTAAGGACATAAATAGGCATTGAGGACGCTATTAGTTGAACTTAAGGGCCTCAAATGAGTAAAAATCTAAGACTCATCAACCTTAAATCTACGACTAGTAGAAATCAAGTCCATAGAGGATAATGAGTATCATGACTAGTCCTTAAATCTGTGACGAGTAGGAGTCAAATCCGTGGAGGATAATGATAAGCGTGACCAGCCCTTAAATCTGCAACTAAAAAAGCACTTTGGAATGATCTCATGTCAAATCATCTTAACAGAACCATCGTGGGATTTTTGCCACTCCCAGGTAATCAGAACAACACTTTATGCTTGAACAAATTTCAATCCCAAGTCGCAAAGCGAAACTCGAAATATCAAATGTACCTCACGGGGCCATAGAAAGAGGGAGAATGGATGGAGGGTCGTCAAAGCTGAGTCAACAGCTAAGCTAAGGCTTGTAGAGATTCCCTCATTTCCATCCCTGACCATTTTTATTTCCTATTTAGCAAAAAATCCAACTATTGGTCCATTCTACATCTAATTAGATAGATTAGATAAATGATCTAGCAATGATGACATTTCTATTATACTTACTGAATCACATGATTCTTCTTCATTTCATCATTTTGTTGTGTTCTGTTCATAGGTCCTAGGACCTTCATAAAAATCCTTCTTCCCTCTCCTTAAGTTAATAAATAAAGGATGCTGCTCTATTGAACAGACATTTATTTGTTCTCTAAGCTCAAACCACCTTCAATACCAAGGCACCAAGCGAAACCCGAAATCTCAAATGTGTCTCATGGGGCAATAGAAAGAGGGAGAGTTGATATAAGGTCACCAATGCTAAGATAATTTCTAAGCTAAGGCTAATTCTATCATACTCAAGTTTGCTACACCTCTCTACAAGGAGCTAAACTGTCTAAATTGATGTCGGGGAAAAACTAAGGCCAAGCGGCTCCAAATATCACAATTCTATAGTAGCACTACTCTAAGCCTAGACTAAGGCAAAGCTTGCTTAAGAATTCGACAATAACAACAAACAAGGCCAACCATAAGGTAAGGGTGATCAGATATTACAACTAGCATGCTTCTACTCTTGAAAATCTTGATATAAGCCTCAAACATGATTTCTAAGTAATGTAGCAAGATCAACTAAGAACCTTCCCCCAATTCCCTCAATTCAATATGAATTTTACATATTCGAGCTCAATCTAAGGAATGGGAAGTCGTAGCCAACCTTTAGTCCGATCTTGTTGCTATAAATCACGTTTCTGGAGCTTTTTTCTTTTATATTACCTCAAAATGCTGCCAAGCTATCAAAAATAGAATCACAGCCTTAATGTGGTCATTTAGTCATTAAATTCACTTAAAATTTAAACAAACCAATTTGGAGTTCAAATGGGAATGGTGCTCCAAACGAGAATCGTGGAGCTCGCACTAGAAATTCAAGAAATGACTCTGTCAAAAAGCCCTAATACTACCCCAAACTTTTGTTAAAAATGAAACACAATTTGGGGCACGGAGCAGCGGGAACCAACACATGCAACAACATAACCATTAAAGAACAAAAATAAGCTAAGGAATCCTACAAAATAAGAATTATACCTTAAATGAAGAATCCCCAACACTTCCCGAAGACTCTAATGCGTAAACTCCTTCACCACCACAAACTTTGAATTACATGAAATGGAGATAACATGGAGGAGCAATTACTTTTACAATTTGAGGAAAAGAACTTATTGTGTCTAAGATTTTTAAGACTGATGAAGGTGCCGCTAAAACGGTTGGTCAAGAAAATATGAGCTTCACTAAAGCAATCCCATTGCCACTAAAGCAACAAAGCCAGAGCTAGCCAAGCTCACTAAAGTGGCTACCTGGCTGCTAAAGTAGTGACTACATAAGTGAATGAAGGTTGCTAAAGCAGTTGCCACCTGCTTGGCCTAGTGTACTAAAGCAGAGACTTGGTATCACTTTTAGCGATGCTAGGGAAAGCAGAGGCTCAGGCATAAGGCACCAGAAATTTCAACTAAGGTGGTTGGTACTCCGCTTGTGTACTCAAAAATTGTTTGGAACCCCGTGCACACAAATGAAATATGCAACCCAATCAAATTCAACATTATAGACTCAACGGAGCAGTAAAAACTTCCATCTGAAGTCATCTCGATAGAAAGTTGGCCCCACACAAAAACTCTATCTTAAGTAAAAATCCACAAAGGGGCTCAGAATTAGCATAAAAGCCTCGGGATATGCACGAAGGGTCGTTCTAAAATAAACTCGACATTACAGAGCTAACCCAGCTGATGGAATTTTCATCTGGGCATGTTTACCAAGAATGTTGAGCAATGTCAAAGGTATGGCAAAACTTATAAGCTAAAACGCGTAGTGGCACAAACTAACAACGAAAGCCTAGAGACCCAAGTCATCTATGCCACTAGCCTAAAATAACCCTTTCGGAGCTAATGGAATCATCGGAATTGCATTCTTAGGCTGTGTTCTTGAACTTTTGATCAAAATCAACTGTTCAAGGTTAAAAAGGCCTAAACACAAAAATTTGCATAAAAACCAATTGAATGACCAAGAGACCGAACTATCAGTCCCAACAAGTCATAAATGAGTTAAGGTCACTATAGGAATGTTCTAAAAGATGAAAGGAAGGCATAACCACATAAATAACTTGGTGGGTCATTATGATATACCATCAAAAGAATACTTCATTATATTAATCATTAGTAATCAAATTCAGATCCAATCTTGAAGAAGTACTATTTTTTTATTCTTTTTCAGCAAACAAAAGCTTATTTATTGTCTATTTTATATTCTCTACTTTTCAATAATGAAAACTAACAATAATTATTCCCAATTAGGAAGAAGATTATTGTATATAATTATACATATCCCAATAATATCCTTGATACCTTTCATAGGAAGCTTTTTCACATCAAGTACAAATTTGCTCCTAAACTTCTATATCTCATCACCTCAATACGCTCCAATCTATTTGAAATTGGATTTGGACTAGCGGAATCCAGATAAAAAACTATCAAGCGTAGGTGCTCCGAGACAATGTCTTAAATTCTAGGCAGTGTTAAGCCGACTGAACGTCTATTCACTCCTGCTAAATGTCGATTCCTCGCAAGTGTGTTCAGTAAATTTTCAATCCAAATCCTTCATTTTTTATTTTCCAAAAAATACCTAGACATAGGAGAACAATGGCCAAAAATCTCATCTATTAGCATTAAAACATAGCAATTATTCATGAACAAATGTCTAATTAGTTAGTAAAAGTACGTACTCATTAAGTCCTCAAGCTTGAACTATTATTTTTTCTCAAGCAAAGCTTTCCCAAAGCATAGGATTGAAGCTCACCCATACACTATATAGGTTATGCACAACTACACATTATGACTAAAACTAGAAAAGCAAAAGACTCAAAACAAAAGACTCTATATACAAACACAACTCACAATTGTTTCCACCATCAATAAAAGGCAAAAGTTAACTTCTTTAGAAACCATTCTCATATGAAATCAACTTTTTAAGCACAATTCAGGAACAATATTTTATTCAAGCATAACTCGGTGAATCTCATGTTAATATCATCAACCTTTAAGGTTTGCCAAAGAATTCATATGAATTTATCACATTTATGTAGCTCATTTAAAATAAAGACCTTACCTTTGTCTTGAAAGATGTAATGTCACTCACACAAGAGAATCCCACTCACAATCATGAATATCATATCAAGGATTATAAATCATGTAAATTCACTCACTCTCCCATTCATGGAATCAATCATTCATTCAAACAACTAACTTTTACTTTCACATAAGGCATGTGCACAATACGAGCTAGAACCAATTTTTTGGTTTCCTTCTTCTTACTTTTTCATTCATGAGTTTTGTAAGCACTTTTCAATTATGTCTTATGGTGCTCTAAACACTTTAGCTCAAACTTTGATTTTTGCCTACATCTCAATTTCATTCTTTTTTTCCCCAAACGTAGGTTGTTAGCATACAATTTCATCAATGGCAATTAGGGAGATTAGGGTGCTAAAATAGAAGATTAAAAAAAGAGTTAAGATGTGCAACATGGTAACCAAAGATTTTTGTTAAGGCTCATGGGATTGACTAAAATCAATGTAAAGGGAAGAAGAATGAATTTGGATAGAGCGACTAGTCAAAGAGGGCCTAGGTTCATCTTCCAATCCAAGTCACATCTAGAATTTCACATTGAATCATATTATAGCAAATGCTCTAGACACTATGCACATACAAGAATTATTCAAAAACATACCTCAGAAAGCATCACAAACACACAATGTTTCAAACTATTCTTGGAACTAATAGAACCAAATTACTTTATACAAACTACAACAGTTTAATCAACACCCGTTTGTAAATCACAAAGCCATATGAAAAATGTACGAACCATGATAAGAGGTTGCATTTGAATTCACTTTTTCCCTCATTTTTCAAAAAAAAAATTGCCAACAAAAGTTTGGCAGTCCAACCTATATGAATTGTGACACAATACTTCAAATAAAACTAAAAGCTGATATTGTTCCTTAAGAAAATTGTCGATCAATCTACCATAGGAAAATGCCAACCATCTCGACAAACAAGATAAGACTCAAGAAAAAGAAAAAAAAATTCTTCTTGGGAAAGAACCGTGGTATGAAGAAAATTCTTGGAATCTATTAGAATATCTTTTATTCACAAATGTGATATTGATTTGGTCTCCAAAGAATCATTGAGAGAGTGAGGCACAATTACGGCACTCTGCGCAAAATTTATTGTCATGACCCAAAATCAGGCCATGATGGGGCCTACTACAACCCCCAAGTAGGAAACCCAAAGCCCAAACACAAGATGCAGAAGATAGTAGTTTAAATAACAATAACCGGCTGAGCAAAAAAAATAAAGATAGAATAAAGGAAATGGGCCATATCATAAATCTTCAATAGATACAAAACGCAGAAAGGAGGCCCAAAACTGGCCAGGAAGACAAACTAACACAAGACCTAACCCCAGACCTGCTGTCACCTATGCACGAGCTACTAAGTATAGAAGGATTAGATATACAAGAGAACTGACTAAGAAAAAAACAACACATAAATCACTACAAAAAGAGAGAGAGCAGCAAGTCTATGAACATCGGGAGCTCACCACGATCAAAATCTGTGACGGCCAAGGTAGATCCAAAGCTCACTAAGGGTGGCTCGTACTAGGAGTTACATCAGAAAAAGATTTGGAAGTGCAGTATGAGTACCAAAACACGTGTAACTCAGCAGGCATCATAGGCCGAGCTCGCTCAAAAAGATCAAATATATAAAGGGTAGCACGACGATACTAACATAAGTCTCATATAAGGCTAAATGTAGCCAAAACTACCAACAAGTAAAGCAACAACAAATCTGCTACACCAAACAAAAAACACAGTCAGCCAATCACATAATAAGCTATAATACATATGTGGCCAATGAATGATGAATATTAAAAGTTATAGAGTTGTCTCACCGACAGTGTCATGAACCTGCGAGTGAACTGCGGAACCCCCCCTCAGCTAATCTGAAAAATAAAACCCAAAATTCAATCATGGACTGGTGGAGCTCATCAACGTACACCTTTTAAGGAAAAATGGACCATTTTCCTCAAAACCAAGTTTTCATCAGTAAAAAATTCAATTCAAATCCGTAATTCCCACTCCCAAGGAGCTAAAATCAATAGGAAGTATAGTGTTTCTGAAAACTTGTCTGAAAAACCTTTTCCATCATATAACCAACGCAATTATGCCACGGTCATGCTTTAACACCAATGTAATCCAGAAAACATAAAAAATCAAATCATATCACACACAACTAGATAAACACTCGTCACACCACAAGGGTACTAACCTAGAACTCCTACGAGTCCAAGCTGGTAGCCTCAGACTCGACAATTTAATATCAACAAGATAATAAACTCAAACGTACTACACAAATAACCAACCAAGTCAACCAAGCAACCATGCGGTAACCTAAGTTTCACGCCACCTAGAAGCTATTTCTAAGGATACTATACGAAAAACAACCACAAGGATCAACCTAAACTAAGGCTTTTCCAGCTAAAACTACACTAAGCAACTCCACAATGACTACAAGTTGACTAAGGATCAATAAGCCTAAACTAATCCTAAATTTCAACCTAATCATACAATACTACCAATAATATAATTAATCTAATTAGCCAAGTCTAACAAAAGGGAAACCGTAACCTACCTCAAGGCCAAAACCGCACTCCAACCTTTATTCGAGTGCTTTTCCCTTTTGGTGAGCTATGGAAAGATGCCAAGCTATTAATAATGCCATGGGAACGCTACAACTAGCACAATGATAATAATACTAATCGGTAAATTTGAAATTTGAATTAAACGTAAAAAGGAAAATGTGGGACCTATGCACGAGGTCACAAATTGACTCTTTCTCATGGTACAAACTACTTAAGAAAGTTGTGCCCCAAAAATGGGCACAATCCGATCCACCAATGAGCCAAAATAGACACCCCCCCCCCAATAATTTAACTCAACAAGAGTCACTAATAGTGAAAAAGGAGGAATTTATACGAATTTCCAAGGAAAACAAAAGATTCAACGAACCCAAAATGTTCCCATGAACTTTCTCGATGCACTCTAACAAGAACATCCAAGTCCATCGAGAAACACTCCTAAAATCGCCAAAACACTTAGTTGGAAATGGGACATGCAAGGCTGAAAGGAGTCTTTTAAAATATTAGTCTGCCATTCTGCTAGCCTTCGCAAACGCAGATGCCTAGAAGGCTTACCCTTCACGAACGCCATCAAAGGCCCATGAATGCCAAGGCAAGGAAAGTCAACCCTCCGTGAATAAGGCCTGGTCCATGCAAATGTGAAGGTCTGGGATCGTGGCCAAGAGCCCAGGTAACCGAAGGGATGAGCAGTGCATCATAAATATCTCAAGCAGGCCAAATTCTTCGTCGAGGATTCAGAATTCGTTTAGAACACCGTTAACACAGGAAAATATGCTACTTAGCTAGAAACGACATTCTGGACTTAACGGAATCAATGAAACAACCTAAGGAGGTCACCTCTTCAAAAATTTTACCAGAGTCAACACTTACAAAGAAAAGTCAAACAAAATGCTAAATTCCACAAACTCATCCCGATTGCTTTCGAAATAAAACCAAAGTCATTCTTGACGAAATTTTGCATTTTAGAGCTAACCACATTTACAGAATGCCATTTTGAGTGCATTTACCGAGATAGTTGACCAAAGTCAAACATTGGGTAGAACTCAAAAGCTAAGTGTCTAATCCCATCAACTCAAAAGAAAAGCCTCAAAACCCAAACTAATCTTCACACTAGACCAAAATAACCCTTTCAATGTAGATATAACTAGTGAAATTTCGATTTGACAATAGAATCTCTAGATATTGACTAAAGTCATGTCTTTCAAACATCAAGCCTCTAAAATGGCAAAAACCACACAAAACTCAACCATCCACCTCGAGAAGCATGCTACCCAAGCCATCACCACACAAAAGCTATATGGAAGCTACAGGAAGAGGCAAAATAGTAAAAACACATCAAAACAAAGAAATAAACTAAAGGATCATTACAATATCTACTACTAAAAAGGACATTCATTTGCAAATATAGAACAAAGGAAGTACCTAAAGGCTCGAAAAGGTTAGGATACCGGGTTTGCATCTCAAGCTCGACCTCCCACGTAGCCTTATTGACTTGATGGTTTCTACGCTGAACCTTCATTGTTGGAATCTCTGATAACACTCAAATTACTCCCAAAACAAGTTAAAGAGTAAGCTTTCTCTAGCAATAAAAACACCAATAAGAGAGTCTGGGTAAAATACCACGAGGAATAATATATCAGCAATCGAGAAGACAAATGATTAAAAGGTTACTAGTTTGAATCTAAATTAAAAATAAATAATTATCAGAACGAGATTGGTTTTAATAGCAAAATCAAGATTGGGGAAAGATCAAATCAACAAGGGATAATTGAGAATTCGAAAGTTTAGAATTCAATACTCATTAAAACTATCCATTGCAATCTCAACACATGTTAATTCAATCATAGGTAGGCTAGGTGAACTTCAACAACACAAATTTTCTTTGGATCTCAATGTGCTATATCATGAAATTCAACAAAACAACCTACTACCTTAATTTAGACTTCGCTTTCGAGCAAGCCTCACATTCAACAATTAAAACCTAAATCTCTCTTTCAAGCAAACTAAAGATTCAAGGCTAATATGCAATTATCAATCTAATTTTCTACTTTATGAATTCTTTTTCAAGTAACCCATAAAGATTTGAAGCTAGATTTGAGCGCGCACTCTCAAATCATAAACTAAAATATTAAAATTAGACAAAATCCATTTCATGAATAGAAGCATGGAATCAAATAAAAAAGGCAATAGAATGAGAAATCTAAGACACAAAGGAATTGTCTATTTCTAGCACAAAAACCCAATTTCATTTAGCAATTATACCAAAAAATCATGCAATACAAAGCAAGGGAAAGAAGATAGGATAAGAAATATTACTAATAAGAAAATAATATTGAATCCAAATGATGAATTATGAGGCAACTTGCCTTCAAACTCTCAACCTAAATGATGAGCTCTAAAACTATTCTCTCTACTCTATTCTAAGATAAGATACTCGTAATTCTATTCTGCATAATCTTAATAATGACTGTTGATGAGTGTAAAAAGGGGTTTTGGAATCCATTTGGTGAAATTCAAATTTTGTATAGGGGCAAGGCTTTTCCTTTTCGTACTCATGATAACTAACACACGCGATCGCAATGAGTAGTGTCGGTGTGTCACATGATCGTGAACTCTTACCATGTCATTGCGAAGTCTAGAATATTTGTTAAATTCAATCGTGATCTCTGCTTCATGCGATCAAGATGATTACTTCAGCTGCCAGTCCAACTTTTTTCCTCTTGTCCTCTTCTTGTCTCAAATTCACTTGGTTTCTTCAAATGACTTCTAAATCAACTCTTCATTTCATTTTCGTGTAAATATAAAGAAATCCACATTAAAAGCACCAATTCTTACCTAAAGGAAGCCTAAACTAATATGAAAAGAGCCTGAAATAAAAGAAAAATATCCCACTCATCAACACCACCAACTTTAAAACTTTGCTTGTCCTCATGTAAAGAAAATCCAAAACACAAGAGGCTCTCATTTCAACACACACCACAAATCAATTTCACCTTTTTCAATTGAGCACAAAGGTAATGGCTTAAGTTAATACTAACAAATAGTCCACATGTATCATTTTCACAAAAGAAATCCCCTCATTCTCATGGAACATTTTCAAGAACAAACCAACAATCATTAAGTTAAAACCACTCAAACTCAAGTAGTGACTTAACTCATCAGCTATTTTACATGCTCACTTGACTTAATTGAAAGTTTTAAAAATCACCACTTTATCAACTTACATACCCTCACAAGAAAAAAAATGTCCTAAAATACTCACAAAGTATTTACAAGACATTGGACATAAGAACAAAAACTCACACTCACGATAAAACATTTCATGAACGCAAATGTCACACCATTGGCTTGCCATATTTTCAATCAACATTGACTCAACTTCATTTGGTTAGAAATTGGAAAGGACTTCTTAAGCCGTTAATGTAGGCTTGGGGAAGGTTAGGATATCACTTAGGTACAAGTGACTACACCCTCCTTGAACACTACACAACAACTAATCATTTTCCTACTTTTCCACTTTTCTTCATTTTTCAAACCAATTCACATTTCACATTATTTTTCTTATTTTTCTTCTCTTCTTTTAACTCTTGATGCCCCACATGCAACTATTTTGAACCTCTGGAGGATTCAAGTCTCATTTATTCACTTTCTTTCTTTCTTTTTCAAAACTTTTTTTCTTGAAGACTTTATCCTCCATTCTTCTATCTTTTTTTAATATTAAGCCCTGATGTGATAAGCGTCCTTTCTATGATTATCCCGTAGCACCCCGAACTTAAGCTTTTACCCTCAACTTCCACAACATTAAGTTTAACGAGGGAAGGGTTTAAAATAGGATTACTTTTTCAAAAAGGATAAGACTTGTAATGAGGTTGCAAATAAAATGGATAAGGCTCAAAGGGGACAACTAAGAATATGTTTAGTGCAAAGGTGGGAATTTTAGGCCAAGTGGACTTCAATAACAATCATAAAGAAAGCCTATGATCATTTCTCAAACCAAACTCAATTACACACGGTTGGTTCATCAACTCCATGAACGTTGCTGGGGCAATGATCAACCCAAAAGACATGACTAAGAACTTATAGTGGTTGTATCATGTCCTAAATGCAGTTTTAGGGATATCTGCTGCCCTAATCCTCAACCAGTGGTTGCCCGATCTCAAGTCTATCTTAGAGAACACTGTTGCACCCTGAAGCTGGTCAAATACGCTATCAATCTACGACATTGGATACTTGTTCTTGATGGTCACCTTATTTAGATGTATGCAGTTAACGCACATACACAAGGTACCTTCCTTGTTAATCATGAAAAGAATAGGAGGACCATAAGGAGATAGACTTGGTCTAATGAACCCCTTGCCAAAGAGGTCTTGAAGCTGCCCCTTAAGCTCCCTCAACTATGCTGGTGCCATCCTGTATAGAGGAATATAAACTGGTTGTGTGCCTGGGTCAACATCAATCCCAATATCAATATCACAGTCAGGAGGAATACTAGGTAGACCAATAGGAAACACATCAAAAAACTCTCTAATCATAGGAACTGTCTCAGAAGGAGGAGTGTCGAGACTAGTAACACGGACATAAGAAAGATAAGATAGACACCCTTTCCCTATCAACCGTTGTGCCATTTTAAAGTAGATTACACCTCTCGGAATATGACTGTGTGTACCAGTAAAGACAAGAGGGGGAATAAGAGGCATGCACAATGTAATAGGTCTTGGAGAAGCAATTCAAGACCCCATGATAGGAAGACAACTAATCCATGCCTAAAATAAAGTCAAAATACACCATATCTAGCATAATCAGGTCTACCGAAGTATCATATCCCACGATAGTCTCCATACAAGATCTATACACCTTATCTACTACTAAAGATCTCAAATACGGGAGAAGCTACATGCATAGGCACAGACATCGTCTCACAAGATAACTCCAATCACGTAGCATAATAAGTAGACACATATGAAAATGTAGATCATAGATCAAATAAAGAATAAATAGGTTGATGGGAGACAAAGATCGTATATGTGATGACATTATATGATGACTCCACCTCTCACCTCCCCGAAAAACATATATATGGCCATGTCAGCCTCAACCACCCAAACTGCTTTCCCAAGGACCACCTTAAGTACCCTAGGGTTCACTCATAGTTTACTATATTAGAGCCTTAGGGGCTTGAGCCTGCTGACCCTACTGTCTAAAAGTTCGACCTTATGACAATCTCTAGTAAAGTGTCCAAACTCACCACACTCATAACAACCCTTACTAGAACTAATCCTCTGAGATGACTCGACTGGAAGTGACTAGCCACCATAGCCTAAATACCTAAAATGTGAACCGCAATAAGTTTAAACCAACATACCACTACCACCCGTAATAGTGCTACCATTTGTAAGCTGAAGAGCTTCCTAAACTGACCTAGCAACCTGAATCTGTTATGGGTAACCTCTATCATAAAACACTCTGCCACAAGACTAAGACCTGCTAAACCCACCCTTACAAGGGGCCTCTTGTCACTACCTCCATAGGCTACACGACGGAACCCGTCAATGGAGTGTGTATGATCAACTACCTGTAGAAATGAACAAATTGATGCCACCTACTACTCTGTAGCCATCCAGAGTGGAAATGACAACCCTCTGACAAACCTGTGCACCCTCTTGTGCTCAATCCGCATCAACATTATCACATGTCTAGCCAACACATGGAACCTTGTCTCATACTTTCCAACTGATCATGATCCATGAGTCAAGTTTGTAAACTCATCCCATAAACTGCTCCCTCAAGCAATGAGTTACGTAGTTCTTTATGATAACCATGGAGAACAGAGTCCAAGTTATCAAAGGTGGCCCAACTGGTCTGCACTCAAGCAAGGACCACCACCACTACTTCACCTAACCATCAAGCTTGAAAGCAGTATAATCAACCTGTGGGACTCCACAAACACAAGGATATGCAACGTCTCCTAACAACTAACAAGAAACTCATAGGCATTCTAACCCACAACACCTATTAACCAGGGAAGACCCAACCTAATGAACTCCCCCAACATCTTATGCTTCTCAAAAGACATAGTTGTCCTAGTTGCCAAAGGTGGGGCAAAAGTAAGAACTAACTGAACCCCTAAATAAGGATTCGCAGCATCATGATGTGCATGTGGGGTCTGAACACCTTGTGTCCCTCCTGGGCTAAAGTCTGAGCCTCATCAAGAACCTTGGGTCTAGATGAAATGCAAGGCAAAGTGCCTGCCTATGACGTGTTCTCCATGAAGTTGAGGATCATGGCCGAAGTATCCTATAGCACTGCGTGGCCATGAATCCTGGTTGAGGTTGGGTTTGCCCAACACCATCAGAATGATGTTGAACATGCTCAACCTCTATCTCGTGCTCTTGTGGCGGTGCATGGTCCTGATCTTTAGTTTGTGCTATAGACCGTGCTCTCCTTCGACCTCTGCGTTGGCCTTTACTTCTACCTCAATTTGGGCTCTATCTAGAGGTGTAGAGGTGTCTCGCCCACCGATGGATGACCTTTTCCTAGCTACCTGGGAAAGAGTGAAACAAATAGATTTTAGATATTAGTACAATCCTTAACGCACAATAAGAAACAAGAAAGAGTGAAGTATTCCTAAAAAAAATGCCTATAGCATCTCGAATCGAAGATTTGATACAGATGTTATCGTACCGATCTGCTAGACTCTACTAGAAATTTGATCATGCACTGGTGTGACTAGTAAACCTAAAGCTCTGATACCATGGTGTCACGTCGCGATATGTAACACCCCATATAATTTAAGGTGACTAACTCAATAAGCTTAGCACATACGGGTAAAAAATTATACTTTTCACCTTACGTTGTTTGTTGATGCGTTGTCAGAAGAATAAGGTCTTAAATGGATGATCATATTGACGGTTACTTATAGAACATAGATATAAGTGTTATACTGAGGTTGGAGGCCAAAGGAAGCCTTGGAACAATAGTACAAGTTTAAGGTCTCATTGAGATGAATTATTTCTTGTAACCTCGTATATGGTCTGACTTGGGATAAGAATATCCCCAAATATATATTTAGTTCATCCTAAGAATACTACTCCTTACAAGTTACAACCGCATTTAACAAACCTCGAGTTCTAATAAAGAAGCCCTTAATGTATCATGCATTTATCCACATGTTATCAACACCACATTCAAGCCTAGTACTATAAACACTTTATATTATCAACACCATATTCAAGCCTTGTGTACTGCAAAGTGACAAAGGATCAGTTGTGAAATTGAAAGGTTTGAAAGAAAAGAAAGGAGAAGTGAAATGGAAACCATGCTTCATGAAGGTAGAGCCGCTAAACCAAAAATGACCATACCTTGAACCCCAGCCAAGTTTCAAGCCTCTTAAGTCCTTTGTAATATTACATGAACCTTGTGATGGTTGGATGGAAACCTCGGGCAAGCCTATGGACAAAGTTGTGCAAACTCTTTCTCTTTTGAGAGAGTGAGTGTTGTAGTGATTCTAAAATATCGATCTTCAATTGAATTTGGGCAAGAGAGTGGAATCCTTTTAGGAAACTCATTAACCATGAGAAGCGACTCAAAGGTAGGGGTTTTGGAATCCATACCCCTAATCTGAAAAAGATGGTATATGCAACCCTTAGAAATCATCATTCTAGCTTTAAGACAAGAAACAAGTTGACCCTTAAGCATAGAATTTCCCCCTTTCCACTCTAGGATGGGCTCATTTAGAAACTTGAGCTTAACCACTCAGGTTCTACAATGAATAGAGTCATAACATGAATACAATAAATCCATCCCAAGAATAACATCAAAGTCTAGCATATCAAGCTAAACAAGATCAACATGAGTGGCTCTATGGGATAAGGAGATGGGACAATTTCAATAGACTCTTTTAGCCACAATAGATTCACCAATAAGAGTAGAGATAGAAAAAGGATCTAACAACACATCTGGAAGGACATCAAACCACATACACACATATGGCATCACAAAAGAAAAGGTAGCACCGGGGTAAAGCAAAGCGTAAACATTAAGATTAAAAACTTTCAACATATCGGTAACAACATTAGGAGAACCCTCTTGCTCAAGATGAGTCTGAAGTGCATAAAATATGTTTTGCTTTTGACTCCCACAAGAACCTGACGAAGGATAAGGTTGAGCCCGTCGATAATTATCTCCTTCCTTCTTTGCAATGGAGGGACAATCCTTAATCCTATAATCTTTCTTGCCATAACCAAAACATGCATTGGAACCGGCTAGGCACTTACACTCATGTTTTCTTCCATATTTAACACAAGTAGACAAGGAAGATCCACTACCATTTCCTCTTTGAGGCTTAGGGTTAGACCGATACCCTTTACTTGTTGAGCTTAGGATCCTGAGCATTGAAGGAAACTTGACCGAGAAATCTTTATCGAAGCATAGAACGACTATATCAATCGGAACTTGAGTGTGAAAAGTCCCCATCACCAGTCTTGGTCCTCTTTATCTCTCTAGACATTTCCTTAGGTTTCTCCTCTTCTATTTGTTGAGCATGTACCATTAGACAAGAAATGTCCATATCATGGATAAGCATAGTGGTACGACATTCCTTGACCACCATTTCAGACACTCCTAATATAAACTTACTCATCCTTTTCCCTAGGATCGACAATCATTGTAGGAGCGTACCTAGAATGTTGTGTGAATTTCAAAGCATACTCCTGCACATTCATGTTTCCTTGACGAAGGTTGATGAACTCTAGCACCATTGCCTCCCTCATCTCAAGGGGAAAGAACCTATCAAGAAAAACAACCTTTAACTTCTCCCAATCAAGAGGACCCACATCAATCATCCTCTCACTCTTCCATTGTTCGAACCACACTTTGGCAACACCCTTGAGATGATAAGCGGCCAATTCCGCCTTTTCCACCGGCATTACATCCATGATCATTAGCACCTTGTATACCTCATCAATGAACTCTTAAGGATCTTCCTGAACCTTGGAATCATGAAACTTCAGAGAATTTATCCTAGTGAAGTCCCATACTCTACTTACGGCCGTACCCATATTTGGGTTCATGGGGACCATAGCCTCCCTATTTGTTGAGCAGTATGGCTGGGGCCAACACTAGACAACCCAAACCTAGCCTGCATCAATAATCACAATATCTGAGGAAGGAACATCAACTCAAGCTAAAGCGAATGACTCAAGCACATCATTATCATGAAGACTTTTGCACTCCTATAAATGCACTAATCATATAAGATCTTCATGAACGATAACATAATCAAGGAATCATGGACATAATTATACAATGAGACAAAGAATGAACAATGAGGATCAAGATACCTTCAAGCTAGAGTAGGATCTACACTTCACCAATTTCGGCTCCGGGAACCCTTTCGCTCATTGACAAGCTTGAAGTGCATAGAATCGGTTTTTTTTAGCACTTGAACCCGACGAATTTTGAGGTTGAGTCCATCGACGATTATCTCCCTCCTTCCTAACCACTAAGGGACAATCCTTTATCTTGTGACCCATCTTGCCACAACCAAAGCATGCATTATATCCGGCTAGACAATTGCCCTCATGCTTCCCTCCACACTTAGCACAAGTGGTCGATGAGAATCCACCACCATTCCCTTTTTGAGGCTTAGGGTTAGACACCCTATCTTTGTTGAACTTAGGTGGATCATTGGAGGAATCTTTACCGAGAAACCTTTGTCGAGACTTAAAATGATCATGCCCATCAGAACTTGAATGTGAGAAATTACCATCTCCGGTCCTAGCCCTCTTGGTCTCCCTAGACCTTTCCTTAAGCTTTTCTTCTTCAATTTGTTCGGCATAAACCGTGAGGCGAGAAATATCCATGTCATGCACAAGCATGGCGGTGAGGCACTCTCTCACCAACATATCGGACACTCCCGACACAAATTTGCTTATTCTTGCCCTAGGGTCGGCAACTATGGACGGAGCTTATCTAGCCAATTGTGTGAACTTCAATGCATACTCTTTCACACTCGTATTTCCTTGTCGAAGGTTGATAAACTCAAGAACCTTAGCCTCTCTCTTCTCAAGAGGGAAGAACCTATCAAGAAAAGCAACCTTGAATGTCTCCCAATCAAGAGGACCCTCATTAACCGCCCTCTCACTCTTCCATTGATTGAACCAAATTTGGGCAACACCCTTGAGTTGATAAGCAGCCAATTCCGCTTTCTCTTTCGGCGTCACACCCATAATCATCATCACCGTGTATACTTCATCAATGAAATCTTGAGGATCTTCCTCAACCTTAGAGCCATGGAATTTCAGAGGATTCATCCTCATAAAGTCCCTCACTCTTGATGCCACCGTACCCACATTTGGGTTCACGGGAGCCACCACCTCTCTATTGGCTTGGGCCGTCACGGCTTGAGCCAACACTTGGAAAGCAGCCCTAAACTCTTCATTAGACACTTGTTCCGCCAAAGGGTCGGCCGGAACTTGAGGAGCTTGAGGAGGATTTTCTTGTTCCACATTCTCTCCCATGTTTCTCCTAGCGTAAGCTCTTCCGGTCTCCATATCTTGAAACGCGTATGATAGGGATTAGGAGAGAGATATATAGAGTTAAACTCTATGGCACGACTTAAGAGTAATTAAAGAAGTGGAGTTTCTTAAACGTCTTATAGCCTCTCATTCATAAATGTGGCGCGCTTCACACTCATGAACAAGACTCTACTCGACGCGGCTTATGAGACATCCTAGGATCTTTCTAAATCTTTGTGCTCTGAATAGTAAGTTTGTCACGACCCAGGGTAGCCCCTAGATGTAACACGGCGTACAAGACCCCGAGAGGTCTCATACAAGCCCTTAGCATACATAACATACAAGATAATAGACAAATATGAGTTCAAAAGAGCATTTTATATCAAGCTTTACTCAAAAATGCGAAAGTCTACAACTCATGTCTCAAAGCCTTCTAATATCATAGAATATGAATAAAAGTGATAGGGACGCAGCCCAATACCATATCCAACATAAGGAAAGACATCAAAGTAAAATCCAACAAGGCTATGTCCTCGGATGGATGAGGACTCACCAAGTCTTCTTCTCAATCCTAAGTCAATGCTCTAGCCACGAGTGGAAGGTAAATCACCACATCCGACACCAAAGAAGTTAATGTGGGAAACAGTAAGCGTTAGCACAATTAAGTACTAAGTATGGTAGCAATGCACATAAACACATAAGTCATGCTAGAGAGAGAGACATAATCATGACATGCAATGGCCAAGCTAAAAACATGGTAAACATGAGAAACATGAAACATAAAGAATATATCAAGGCCAAAGCAAGCTAAATCATCTTTCTTTCTTTTCTTTACTTCAACATGAGAACACTTGTTCATTAACTTGTGGGAAAAAGCCTTAACAGACATGTAAGACCATGTGAGCTATCAATACGGAATCCGGTGTCTACCCCACACCGAAAAGGGGTGTCCTACTTGCAAAGGTAAGACCATGAACTTCTTAGCTTATGTGGATCCACTAGCTAATCAAAGGTCTATTCAAGACATCCTATGGGGGAACATAGGTATGGGACATGAGGGACCTCCTTTTGTCCTCTCGGTGCTAAGCATAGTTCCCATGGATTAATCATAGTAATAATCTTATCATATCATTAGGAAGCATGGGGGATCTCCCCTACCTTACTATGAGTAGACATGAGGGATCTCCTCTTGTCCTTTCCATTAGAATAGCTCCATAGATGACATGAGGGATCTCCTCTTGTGTTGTCTATGATAGGCATGAGGGATCTCCTCTTGACTATCATAGGGAGGGGGAAAACATGAGGGATCTCCTCTTGTTCCTTTAATTGAATCTACTCCCTATTCTCCTTAGTTAAGAAAATCCTTTCATAATTCATCATCAATATCTACATATCATAAAACTTATCTCAAAGCACCTTTAAAGCATCATTAACTTCATAAGAGACATATATGAGCTCATAAGCTTTATCTCAAACCATGCAATTCAATGCAAGCTAACACTTAGAATGTCATAATCAAGGCAATTTAGTCATACTTGAAGGAACCCACATAAAAGAGGAAAATCATGCTTTTGACTTGATCATGCTAAATTCATAAGATTATCCTCAATTCATTCATAATTCATACTTGATTT
>JAGDQO010002714.1:0-51919 GCA_018342035.1 Solanum appendiculatum
TGTGAATTGATGAATAAATTATAGTAAATTCATTTCCGTCAATCCCTATGGAATTTGACCTCTACTCCAAGATGGGATATTGTTTTATATATAGCCGTCTACATTATGATTGTGAGGTGTAGTTGATCGTTGTCAAGGTGAAATGCTATCCATGACTTCTGATGGTGACGGCAACAAGGACTTAGTGGTGGAGAGTGGCGGAGAGATTCGACGTACTCCCTCTGTTTCAATAAGAATGGTCTAGTTTGACTTGACATAGAGTTTAAGAAAATAAAGAAGGCTTTTTAATTTTGTGGTCCTAAATTAAAGTTATGTCAAATATACAAAATGTCCTTTAGTCTTGTGGCCTTAAACATGCCACGTGGAAAGTTGAAATTAAAATTATAGACACGTAATTTTTGACCGAACCTAATGTTTTAACCATTTTTATTCGTTAAATATTTCTTCTAGGTCTAAAATAAAAATTTTATTTTTCAACGTATTTTAATAAGTTTATTTTAAAAGATTTGAAAAATGCAAAAAATATATGTGTTCTTTTAATTTTAGTTTAATTAATAAGCTAGTATTTCTTAATTATAATTTATTATTAGCTGCTTAATTTTTTGTTAGTTTAAAATATAATTAAATAATATTCTTATTATTATATTATATTATATTATACATATTAATTATTTAAAAAAAACAACCTAAACTAATCTAAACTACCCCACTATCCCAACCCACCTATAAGTTACTACCCCATTACCCCAATTCCACTTCATTATCCCATAACCCCACTTTCGTCAACTCCCTCACACCCCTACATATACTACACACGCATGAGGAGAAAAGAAAAAAGAAAAACAACCTATAACACACTAACACACTACATAAACATACTACCAAAAAAGAGCAACTCATATACGACAAGCACCAAAAATCAGCAACATACGAAAAGAAGAAAATCAGCAACATACCCACACAAAATATCCACGCACAGACCAAACAAAAAGACTCTCATCTGCACGAGAGAAAGAAACGAAAAAATACATTCACATTTTTACTTTTCTTTCAAAAATTCATCAACACGTTCACATATTATCTTTCTTTCTCATTTTTATTTTCATACCCACACAATACATATATCATTCCACACAACCTCAAAAAAATATTTGTGGGCGTTCTAATCGAGCTTCGGTCAAGGTTTTGCGATACTTATTTTCTTCATTTGAGGTATAACTTTGCCTTAAATCTTTAATTTATTTATGGAATTTGATGTAATTATATGATTAGTTTTTTTTATAGCTTTGTTTTATTTATAATTTGATTGAAAGGAATATTGACATCTTGAGTTATATTTATGTTATTTGTTAGTGCAAATTCCTAAAAGATGAATAAAATCCTATTATTACGTATGAATTTTATTTTTTGTTGCTATTCAACTTTGTTGTGCCTAAGCCACTGTTTTTGTGGTATTGTTGTAGTTTAATGTTGATGTCAATTGCTTGTTTTAATTTACGTATCTTTTGAATAAATGAGTCGTTACCCAATAAACAAACAAATGGGTTATGTTATTGAACTTGCATTTACTTCATTTTGGTTTGGTGGAATCCTTTGATATGGGGACTAATCTATTTTTTTTAAATCATTGATTAATATAATAATGGAATAAAAGATTAGTCATCTTGAATTCACAAAAATAATAGTAAGAATCTTAATACTTGATGAGTCTTGGGCACATTAAAAATATTTGTTTCAATTAATAATGTGGTTACACATCTTTTTGAGACATTAAAAGAAACTCAAGGATGCGGTGACACACCTCGTCCAATAATATAATTAACTTTTATTAATTTAAAGTAGAGACTTATTGAGAACATTATTAGGTGCGATGCGAAGAAGGCAGTTATGCCTCTAAATGTCAAGACCAAGAACGCGGTTACGCATCTAGGTTGAGACCAAATAAAAGTTCAACAATAAAAAATGTGAACAAATCATGGCCTATAGTGATATATTCAAAAATAATTTAAGTCAAGTGTAAGTTGATAAAAGCGACCATGCTAGAACCACGGGACTCGAGGGATGTAAGTTGATAAAAGCGACCATGCTAGAATCACGGGACTCGAGGGATGTCTAATACCTTCCCCTCGGTCAACAGAATTCCTTACCCGAACTTTTGTTTTCGTAAACCTAAACTAAAGAGTCATTTCCTAGTGATTAGGGATTCAAAAAGGTGACTTAGAACACCATAACTCAATTTCAAGTGGCGACTCTGAAACGAATAAATAATCCCATACCGTCACTTAAATTGGAAAAACTCTTTTTTCAAAACTTCGTTTGGAAAAAAAGAAAAACGAGGGGTGTGACAAAAATGTTGTCTAAAAAGGAAAGGGTTCATTCTTGTTGAAACAGACTAAAAAGAAAAGGACGCCATTCTTTTTAAATGGAGGGAGTATATTTTTTTTTAAAGATTCGGTGGATGTTGCTATGTAGAAGAAAGAAAAATAATTCAAAAATCTTATATTTAAGAAAAGATATATATTAAAAATAATTACATTTATGAAAAGAAATATTAAATAGAATGTTTTAATATTTGACTTTAGCGCTCACTCTCTCAAAGAGAAACGGAAGTGCAGGCGCAAGTCTATCGACAAGAATTTAAAAGGAAAATTTTTATATGAAAAAAAGACATCGTCTGAAAACTTTCAAGGTCAATTTAAGGATATGTGCAACTATAGGATATGATTATTCTTCTCCATTTGTTAGTATTGAATAGAGTAATTTTTATTTCCTTAGTGAAGAAGAAAATACCATTGTTGGTGTAAACTAAAGCGTGAAATTGATTTTTGTTGTTGATGAGGAACGCAATTGTGGAATTTAACTTTAGTAAAATTCATTTTTCACTTATTTTGATTAGCTAAACTCTTTACTAGGAGTGTGTCTGCGTGATGAAATTTTAGATTTGATTAGGTAGATTATGTCGTGAAGCTGACGGAATCCAATCCATAAATCCGGAAATGAAACGTTGTTCGTTCCCTTTCGTCAAGTAGGTAAAGTAGGCATACGAACCACTTTGCCTTTGACTCTATTGGAACAAAGCAAAGAAGTAGGTGGAATGGAGAAAGGAAAGGGACAAGGGCGGTCTTGCTTGGCGCGAAGGCTGCTGGTTCGGGGGTAGAGTACAGTACTAAAGGTCCTCGGTACTGACTAATTAGTGTTAGAATTGATTATAATGCATGAATCTATTGTTGTCTTCAAGTTTTAATCTAAAATTTATGGTTGCAAACATTAATTGAACTCTATAATTCACTTTTGCTTGAAAAAAAAAAGTGAGATTGGATAAGGCTTTAATCATGAGGACTTTAGATGAATCAAAGGATTAGAGCTATAGATAGTCTAAATCCGATTGAAGTCTCATTTAAGGGCTTGAGCTAGAGATAGTCAATGCTCACTCAAGCTAATGCTTGGTGGTTTGTATGAAAAGGTTTTGGGATTTGAAAAAATTCAAAACAAACACATTCATTGGGTCGAGAGAACTTTTGGTGTTGTTTAAACCAAATGATATCCATGTGGTAATTTGTTCTGAGCTAGTAAGTCAATACTTATCATTTGACACTCCATCAAATGCACACCCCTAGTTCTTCCAATCTTGGTAAAACAACTCTTGTGTTAGATTGTGATCTTGAAATATGAAGAAACTCCTTTGTTACAAGCAAAATCCCTCCATTTTATATTTAGGAAAAAATGTTTGATATACCCCTCAACTTTGCTATTTAGAGTTGATATTCTCCTCGTTATAAAAGTGGTTCATATATACTCCTACCTTTATACTAATGACTCACATATACCGTTTTTCCCTAATGGAAGTGAAAAAAATAATTTTAAATCAATCTTTAAATCCATGTAGGGGTATATTTGATCGTTCTCACACATTTTTTTCTTTTGACTATTTTTATTCATCGGCTAAGTTAAATTTATTATTTTTATGGTCAAATTTATTTTTTCACTTATGTTTTTGTAAAATTTATTATAGATGCCCTGAATATTTTTTTTACAGATATAAAAACTAAATTACAATATAGTTGCAAAAAAATTTAATTTTAATTTTTTTTTTAACTTTTGAACCTTTTTCCATTCACATATTTTTCTTTTTATTTCTCTTATTTTTACACTAAAGAATGAAAGAAAAATATAAAATAAGAATTAAAAACACAAATAATAATAATCAAAGAAGTCAAAAAATAATTTATCTATGAAAAATATCAAATACATGATTTTCTTTTAAAATTAATTTTTTCACTATTGTAAGTGTAGAGTTATATGTGAGCCACTATGCAACAGTGTAGGGCTATACGTGAGCAACTTTTGTAGCGAGGGATATATCAGCTTTAAATGACAAAGTTGAGGGGTGTATCAGGCCCTTTTGCCTTATATTTATTATTGTCGCTATGTGCTTGTTTGTGTAAATTGAGGAACAAAATGTAGTAAATCATTTTTCATCAACCGTTGTAGGATTTGACCCCAACTCCAAACTTGGTATTGTTTTATATACAACCGCTTACATTCAAATTGTGAGGTGTAGTTGAACGTTATCGAGGTGAAATATTATCCATGGGTTCTTGTGGTGGCGGCGACAACAGCTCAGTCATGGAGAGTGGCTGAGAGATTAGGTACATGTGTTGCTAGGAAGCAAAAAGAAAAATAATTAAAAATGCATATATTTAAGAAAATAAATATATTAAAAATATATACATTTATGAAAAGAAATATTAAAAATAAAATTTTAATATTTGATTTTAGTTCCCATCTAAAAGAGAATGAAATACACTCATTTTACCTCATTAGCATTTAGGGAGGTAATAATTTCAGTTTTAGATTGTTGAGAGGGTAATAGGACTCATGTGCAGTATAAGTATGTGGTTGATAATTAGGTAATAGGTTGGGGGGAGGAGGGGTTTGACTATTTTCTTAGAGTTATTCAACTTTGTTTTGTAACACAAAATTCACTCAACTAATGATAATTATCATTGAATGTCACTCAACTTTGTTTTTAATAGAAAAATCACTCTCAACTATTGTCATTTCATCTACAAAGTCACTCAACCAATTCAAACGATCGATATTTCCAGTAAATATTATTGACATGATTTTTTTTTTCATAAGCCAATTTTTTTTAAAAAAAATTAAAACCTATTTATTTTAATCAACCATTATACTGACCCATTTTTAATTTAACTTGCTGAAATGAATCACTTTTTATTTTTAAAAAATTTTGCTTAAAAGATTTCCACGTAAGCAAATACTTTTTAATTTGTCACCGTCCCTTCGCTCCAATTTATGTGATGTTATTTGAGTGGACATAGAGTTTCAAAATTAAAGAAACACTTTTCAAACTTCGGTCTAAAACAAGTCATAAATATTTGTATGACTATAAATCATCTTATTTAGGATAAAATAAGTGTTTTAAAGTTAAATAATTACTAAATATAAAAATATATCAATCTTTTTTAAGACTAACTAAGAAGAATAGTGAGTCATACAAATCGGGAATGAATGAACTAAACAAGAAAGGTCATTAGAACCTAGAAGTATATTTCATGCCAATGCTGAGGTTTTGTTTTATGTTTCCTACCACATTTTTTTAGAATAAGAGTCTATTTGGATACACTTTTTGGCCTCGTAAGCCAAAAGGCATAAAATAGTTTTTTTTTGTTTTTTTATTAAAGGGTGTCTATATTGGACATTTTACAAAAGACATAAATTAGAAATTCTAACTTATGACTTCTTTTTTTATTATTATCTAAAAACAAGTTATTCAATTTTTTTATTTTTGTTTTTACCCAAATACTATAAAAATAGGGAAAAGCTACATACTAACTCAAAAGACACTTAAAAATAAGTCCATTCATATGGACTACAAGTATGCACAAATCTTATAACAACTTATATAGAATGTATGTGCCAAGGACATAACCGTATAATATAAACTATAGTTATTATGGCAAATTCTTAAGGTTCTAAATGGTCCCAATAATACAAATCCAGGCGGCTGGCACCGGAAAAACAGATAACTACCGTTTACATGGATCATTTCACTTTTGACTTACTTTAAACAAAGAAATCATGTTTCTTTCCAGGGCGTAATCAAAAATTTCATGAAGGATATTCAAACTTTGAATAGTAAATTCTAAAAAAAAATATGTTACCTTATAGGGATTTTTAGTGGTGGAGCCAACGTTTTTGTCAAGAGTGCTCATACTTTTATGACAGGGGGTGGCTGAATTTTTTTAACCAAAATGAAAAAAAAAAACAGCAATTATTTTTTAATTTTAAAAGGAGAAAGTCAAATATTAAATGATGTTCTTGGCTTGTTTTGATAAATAAAAAAGGAACTTTTCGTTTTTTAACAATAAAAGAAAATTTTTCGTTTTTTTTTTCAACAACAAAAATGGATCTTTGTGAAAAAAAACGAAATGTCATTGTAGGAGCTAAGGGTTTGCCTCCAAGGAAAATTTGCATTACCTTATCCATTGGACTATCTCTCTTTGGTGTCAATGGTATTCAACAATTAGTATATATTCAAATATATCAATATTTTAACCTATTTATTCAGAAAAATATTTCCACCAAAGGATGTTCATCTGACTATTTTGGGTGTATGTAGCTCTATTCCCAGAGATCTTGCATACCCTGCATAATATATATATATATATATATATATTAAATAAGATTTGACCTATATATAGTGTAATTTTTCAATGAAGGATGTCGAACTGAACACTCTGACACCACCCCTTTCTATTCCTCTAATTCTTTTATCCTAGAAACACAATGCCGAAACAAGTCAAGAAAAAATAAATAATGATACAATTAAGATTAATTGCTAAAAATTGGAAAACAAAATATACACATAAGACGATTATATATTTGATCCATATGAAACAAAATGTCAGACAAAATTAATAAAGCAAGAATGTAGAGAGAGAGAGTTGTTTAATTAATGTGAAATGGCATGTCTGACCAAGGCACCACCCACTACCCCTGCACCCAATCCCAATCCTACTCCCACCACTCCAGCCTTATTACCCTTTGGTTGTTGTACTTGGTGCTGATGCTGGTGCTGGTGCTGTATTGGGGGATTATATCCGTATCTATTTCCATATCCATATCCATACCCTGGTGGAGGCGGTTGCTGATATTGATCATGATTATATCCAGCTGTAGCAGGAGGGGAATATTGGTACGTGGTGGAAGACGTACCACACCAAACAGGTGGCATATGAGTTGGTGGATAGCCAGTTACAGGGGGCAATGCAGGATAACCATTGATATGTTGTTGAGTATGAGCAAATTTCTTTCCAAACTTGTAGGCAAACTTTAATGTACCCTTAGGTTTCCTTGTCCCAGCTGTGAAAACTTGATATTCCACAACTCTTTCAGAAGAATCATCATGGTTAGAATCGGAATCTGTAAACAGTTCTTGTATTGGAATTGTTACAATGCCAATATCCTTATCACCAAAATATCGATTTGATCTAAGGCGAAAGAAGAGAGAAAGATCAGGTTTAGTGAGGGAAGGCTCATCCAAGGTGAATTTCATGGGGTAATTCCATTTTGGGTTAGTTCCACCGTTTTTGTCCACAAATGTCTTTTTATTGTTTTTGGCATAACCAAAGATGGATACTTCTACGTATACATCCATAGGGTAATAAAGATTGACATTTTTAATGGCGTCCGCCGAGATCACTGTCATATCAAACGGACGCCATTCCATTATATATTGAAAAAGAAATCCACTCCAACACCTTAATTAATCAAACAGAGAAAGAGATTAATTAAGTAATTTATGTTTCGATGTTAAACAGGAAAAGGATGAGCAAGAGCGATTAACTAAACACCATAAAATTCACCGCTCAACTAGGAAAAAAGGGGAAGGTTATCACAAAATAAACATACCTTATTCTTGGAAATACGCCTAATATTAACATACCTTTAATTTAGTGATGATTATTTTTCTATTCATTATTTTATGGATCTATTAAATGAATGTTTTCTCAAGAAGAACTTTTGCTCACTACTCCTCTCTATAATGAAGTGATATAAAGTATCATGTCCTATTCAATCTATCTTCTATATCTATAGTGCCTTAAAAATGGGAACCTCAAAATTTTAAAGTTAAATAATTTAAAATATCCTTCTTAAATACTCTATTTAATTTATTTAAAAGAAACTCCAATTATATGAAGGGAAACCAACCTTCAGATAAACTGCACAATGCTTTGCAGTTTACACCTTATCGCTCGGGTGAACAAAATCAAATCGAAAATCGCATCAAATCAGGAACTGAGTCAAATTCAAAAAATAATAATCTGACTAGTGGTTTAGTTTGACTTGATTTGGTATTGGGAAAAAAACTTGATTATACTTGAATTTGTTTGATTTTAACTTTAAAAAGTTAACCCGATACCATATATATATATAATTTTTAAAATTTATTTTATACATAAAGTATTTATTTTGATATTATATATATAATCTTATACTTTTTCATAGTTTTTATCTTTTAACATACTATTTCAAGTTTGACTTATAGAATTTTGAATAGTACTACAAAAAAAAGGTTATAGTCCATAGAAATTAGTAAGTCTAATAAAACTCAAATCAATACTAATGCTAACATAAAAATTTGATTCAATACTAAGAATGACAATAATGTTGAATATTTATTCTTTAGTTTTATGTTGGTTTAGATGATTAAAATACATAACCTAATTTTAGTTTTTCATTAATGTTTAGTCATGAAATTAATATTTATTTATCACGAGCCGAGTCTACACATCAGTCGAGACACGATACTTGAAACCACGAGTAGCCCCAAGTTAACCCTTGACATAACATATCAAAGCATATCATATGAAACTATTGCGGAAGCTAAAACATATTTTTAATAACTCTTAATAAGGAAATCAATAAATTCATGATGATTGAACAACTAATGTCTGAAATAAGCCTCTAACATTTAGACTAAAGAAAATAAGTTTACTCGGACATGGCTCCCAATTACCTCAAACCAAATAAATAAAGAAACTACTAAAATCTTACTAACAGCTAATCCAGGAAGTCCTTGAATGAGGAAGACTCACCAATGCTGGCTAGAATGCTGCAACCTCACTAGCTACGAGTGTGAGTACGGGCTCCAAAATCTACATCATAAAAGGATCCAATGCAAAGAAAAGTATGTGTCAGTACGTGAAATGCACTGAGTAAGTAAGGGACACTTGAATAATAGTAAACATGGCATAACGAGGACAGTGAAATAAGGTTCCCAACATCATATACATAGTGAATGAACTGAAGAGAAAGAGTTGGAGTTTATTTATAAATACCATTCTAAATCTTCTTTCAAAAGCATATATAGAGATGAGTCTGTTTCAGTAATTTGGCATCAACATATACATAAAATAACATACTTAAAATGATTATAATAAGTGAAGAGCATATTGTAAAGAGTGCAGAAAGCTGGGGAGTTTCTTATAACCGACATGAGCTCATGATATCCACAGTTAACCCAGTTGGGAGGGCTACCCCATACCTTGCCAAAGTATAGAACCATATCATAGCTATATGGATCCAGTAATTTGGGCCTCTCAGGCCAAATGGAGTTGTCTAACAAAGCTATTTATTCAAAATCTACGATGACACGTAGTTATGGGACTTGAATTTCTAAACTCATGTCCTCTTGATACTAGATAGTCCCCCCAAAATAACATACATACATACATATTAATGCTTATAAGGATAAAGAATATTCATCTATCTGAATCACATATGGGACTAAGCTCAAAAGTCATATCTAAAATAACCTATATGAATGTTGAAGTTTATATCATACAAATTTTCATACTTGAAAGTTATAAAGGGTTTAAATGATTAAATAAATCATGTTAAATCAATATAATGCAGTTTTAAATGCTAAACTAATTTAAAGGAAACATAAGCTTATGAGGAAAATCCTAGTTCATATGAAAACCCTAACTTTTCTTCATACAGTTTTAGAATAATCTTGAAATTTAAATCACTTTGAGCATGAGAGTGAACGTATACTCTCATTGAAGTCTTAAATACCTGAGAGATTGAAATTTGAAAGAAGAATTTGCTTGGAAGACTTGAAACCCTAGCTTTGGTTTTTTGAGTTTCGAGAGTAGAGAGCATAAAAGAGAAAGAAAAGTGAGTACTTGATGAAACATATTCAATAGAAGTTAGAATATCGTGCCTTGTACTTAGGAGGAATGGAAAAAGATCGAAACAACCCCAATTAAAAAATTATCGAAAACCTTCTACGAGTCATCTATGGTCTGTGGTTTGATCTACGGGCCATAGATCCCATCCGTGGAAGTAGTCAAACTGAAATTACGGCTAGTAATTGAGTTTACGACCCGTAATCAGATCCGCGGAAATCAGGCCCAAAAGTAAATTTTAAGACTTCATTTTATGGGCTCAAATTACTGCTCATAGATGGTTTTATGACTCGTAATTGGGACCATAAGAATCAGACCAAAAAATTCAACTTCTGAAGTTGGTTCACGGGTCCAATCTATGGATCGTACTTCAATTTACGATCCCTAAATGGAGTTTGTAGTTCTTGTTGGAATTTTTAGGGTTCTCAGACTCAGAAAACTTTTCTGGGATAGTATCTGGTAAAACGGTTATAATTGTTTACTCCAAACACCAAATGATGCATTATGCACCACATAAACAATGTATATACTGTGAGATATGGTTATTTGAAGTTGACCCATTTATGAACTAATGTGAAAAACTTAGCCATCTTGACTTAGTAACAGAGGTCTCTTATGAACCTAAACCGCTTCTAATACACTCCCACACATAGGAATGGACCTTAAAACATAAGCACAAGTAGGACATCAACCGTGTAACACCTCGAATTAGAGAAAGGCTAGAAAAGGGTCAAGCGGGCATGTCAAGAACCCAAAGGTGGACCATGGAACCCTCCACGGAGCCCTAGACGGGCCGTGTAAGGGACCATGGCCCGTTTGGGCACTCGTGGCATGTTCTAGAACTTGCCCCAAGCAGGTCTCCCTCCCACGGATGCCTAGACGGCCCGTGGTGAGGTTGACGGACTGTCCAAGGGGTCCTCAAGTTGCCCACTCAGAAGGGGCTTATTCCCTAGTCACTGGTCAAGGACCACTGACGTCTAAACGGCCCGTGAAGCCCACACGGACCGTGAAGTCATCCGTGAAGGGGGTTTATCAGACTTAGAGTTTAGGGTCAACTTCAAACAATCATATCTTTTAGCACAAAATGAATTAGGTGGCCCACAACCTATCAAATTAAAGATCTTTGATTCCTCTTTCAAATGCCACCAAGTTTGCCTAATTCCAAGCTTGAATTAAAAAGTTGTGCCCAAAGTAGTGAAGCCCTGTCAGGCAGAGTTTCTTCACAACCCATTAGATGGGCCGGTTAGGCCTCTTTGAAGTCATTTCGACAGCTTTTAAGTCAGGGGCTTTTGGGTCATTTCCAAATTGTTTTAACTCAATACTACATCGTTTTACCTTCTATCAAAAGCCCTATACAAGGATTTTTACCCCCAAAATAACCCAGTTCATTTCATTCTCTCAAATTCCCAAAAGAAGATTAAGTCATCCTCTCCAATATTTCTCTCTCTAAGGAACAAGAAGAAGTCAAGTTAGGGTTTCAAGATCAAGTCTCCAATTCACCAATTGCTTAAGGGCTTTGAACTCCAAGGTATGATAGTGCTCACCTATGGAGCTCTTTCCTCCATAGGGTTCCTAAATTCTCCAATTTACAAGTTAGAAATCTCCAATTGAAGTTAGGGTTTTCTTCCATGTCATGGGTTCCTTTCAATGTTGATTCAATTGATTGTTTTATGAACTATTAAGCATGAATTGAGATAATTCCATGTGTTTAAGATGAATCCCCATGAACCCATGCATAACCCATGTTTTCTAAGCTATGATGATATAATGTACGTTTTGAACTATGAAAAATGAGTTTATGAAGATATGCATATTCTTTATGAAAGTGATGAAAATGATTTAAGATTGCTTTGAGAGTAAAGCACAAATGTTGTTGTTGTGAAAATATTTCTCACATACTACTCAATACATGCATGTGAAAGGGTTTTCTCACATAAGGGTTCTTAGAGTTGAAAGGTTTTCTCAACTAAACTTTGAATCAAGATTTAGGAGCTATTCTAAAGAAACTAGCTTGGATTCGCTATTTGATGCGCCTTCTAAAGAAACCTAGCTTGGATTGGCTATTTGATGCACCTTCTAAAGAAACCTAGCTTGGATTGGCTATTTGATGTGCCTTCCATGAAAGATAAGTCAAGTAAAGAATAATGACTATACTGTGGGATTTATACTTAGCACCGAGAGGATATTGAGATGGAAGCTTTCCCATAGTTAGAGGCCGGGTTTCTAGTAGCAATCTCCTTATCCCATACCTCTGTGCCACCATAGGATGATTGTAGTAGATAGACGATGATTGTCTTAGATAGACATTAGCTAGTGGATCCACGTAAGCTAGAAGTTAAGGTTCTTACCTTGGCAAGTAAGGACACTCCTTTTCGGTGTGGGGCAGACATCAGATTCCATGTTATAGGTCACATTGTCTCTATGTTGGTTAAGGCTACTTCCCACAATAATGATGAACTAAGGTTACTTCAAGAATTATCTCACAAGTGTTCAAATATGAGTTTTACTTTCATTGACCATGATTACGATGATTTTTCTAAACTATTATTTTATGGTTTTAACTTGGTCTTTACATGACATGAAAGGTACTTTTTAGCATGATTTTATAACTCTATGTATTGCTATCATACTTGGTACATTTTTATACTAACACATACTCTTGCCTATATTGTTCCACTAATGTAAGGCATGACGACTCCTTTCCATCCACTCGTGGCTAGATTGTTGTACTTAGTAGATATTGAAGATTGGTGAGTCCTTATGTTCCGAGGACCGAGCCTTTGTTTCTTATTGCCTTTACTTTTCAGTATAGTTGTGATGTATGGGTTACGTCCCAATCACTCTTGATGTAATTGATGGCTTTGAGACTATGTTAGACTTACGCTATTTTGTCAAACTCTTTATGATATAAAAATGTATTTTAAAGTCTTAACTACTATTATCTTGTATGATGTATGCTAAGTGGCTTGTATGGGGCCTTTCGAGGTCTTATACACCATGTCACGTCTAGGGGGTACTTTAGGTTGTGACAAACCGATTCAAGCTTATACACTTACAATGAAAGATTCAAATTCTAAGAATAGGGTTGCGATGTGTTACATTATTAGATTTCTTTTTAGCATGATTTAGTACTTAAAATTATGATCATTTTCATTATGAATTAATTGTTAGCAGTATATATTTTATGTGATTTTATTATTATTTTTGTTGAATATTTTAGTGTCACCACTCATATCATATTTTGTGTTATTTTCTTAAGAAACACCTTAGATAATTGTATTTTGGTAGGACTAAAGAAATATTTGAAGTACAAGTTAATTATATGTTTGTATGAATACTTTCTAGAAAAATCCTAAAACCCAAGAAATCTGAAAAAACCTGAGGTCTAAAAACCCAAATTTTGTTAGTTTTGTTTGGTTTATAGATTAAAAAATCTGACACAAATGGTTTGGTTCGATATTTAAAAAATCCGCACCAACCCGGTCCATGTAATACACCCCTACTTATCGTAACAAACTTTCTGATGAAAAAAGATCATTTGCATACTAGGTTAATGTCATTTATGTAATATGTAATTTTAAAATATAGCAGCAATAATATACTCCCTCTATTTCATATTAAGTGAATTTTTGGCGCTTTTTTCATTGATCAAAATAATTGAATTGTTTAAAGTTCAAGATGGATGTTCGAATTTTTTTTCATATTTGCTTTTCCTTTAATGAAGTTTGATATTTTCTAGGAGATAAATTGCACTACTTACAAAGTTTTATTTATGATTTCACAAAGAACAATAGTGGAAAGTATGATTTAAATTATGTCCTTGAATGTTTTTCGTAATAAGCATGCATTGACTTACAAATTCAGTTAATATGGAATAGAGGCAATAATTGTTATTATATGGGGACATTTTGTTGAAAATGATAGTGAATTTATATGGAAAAAAAATTGAAAAACATAAACTAATAATTGACTTTTGCAATGTTAGAGTATTCATTTATGCAACACCTCGTACTTCAAGAAAGGGCAAGAAAGGACAAACGAGCAAGTCCACGAACCCAATATGGGCCATGGACCCTTCATGGCACCCTAGACGGTCCGTTCAGGGGTCCACGGTCCGTTAAGGGCTTCTTAAGTGACCATCCAGGACTGCCCTGGTAGGGGTCACCTAGACAGCACCCTAGACGATCCGTCTAGGGGTTCACGGCCCGTTAAGGGCGGCGTGAACCACCCTCCTGGGACTGCCTGGGCAGGAGTCACCTAGATGGTGCCTTAGACGGCCTATGGTTACTTTGATGGCCCATCAAGGGGTTCGTACAAGTCACCCAAACAGTGAGGTTGCACCCTAAGGCCACTTTGAAGGACCACAGACTCCTAAACTGTCTGTGAAGCTTCACATGGACCGTGAAGTCGTCCGTGAAAGAGACTTATTAGACTTTTGAGTTTTTTGGGTCAACTTCAAATGATTATATCTCTCAGCACAAAATGAATTAGGTGGCCCATGACCTATAAAATTAAATATCATTGCATTCTCTTTCCAACGCCACCAAGTTTTCTCCATTTGAAATTTGGAGTAAAACGTTATGCCCATTTTAGTGAAATACTATCAGGCTGATTAAGCATGACGACCCACTAGACGGGCCATCATTCCTTAGACAGCCCGTCAAGCCCCTCTTGACAGTCAACTAGTCAGTTTTAAGTAAGGGTTATATTGGTCTTTTCCCCTATGCGTTGGGTACTTAAACTATGTTGTTTCACTTCGTCTAAGCCCAGTAATCTAGTTAGAAACTACCTAAAACCTTCATTCTCCTAAAATCATCTAACTTAGAAAGAAAAGAAGAGAAAGAAGCGACAGTTTTTTCTCAAGAACAAGCATAGCTCTCCTTCAAGTTCAGCCCCGAAATCCAAAGGATTGCTCCGTAGTTTTCGTCACCAGGTATGTGGGATTTCACTAGTTGGTTCCTTTCACCCATTAGGTCCCTAGAATTTAGTCAATTCTTCAGTTCTACATAAATTGTTCAGTCCCAGGGTTCTTAAATCATAGGGATTTCATCGCAATTTAGCTGTTATAGTCTCTATGATATTAATTACATGTTTCTTGGAGAATTAGCATAGTCCCATGTATAAAACTCAGAAACCCTAGCTTGTTTTAATCATCAGTATTTCATAAATTATACTTGCTAGGCAGATTAGTCAGACAATCATGCTTCAGAATTTGAATGTCTTATCTTTCAGTATATGTATGTTGCATTCTCAATTAATTATCAATATTTTGAGCTTCTCAGTATTACAGTTGCATTTTAGCTTCATATTCAGCTGGGAGTAGACTTAGCACCGAGTTGGACTAGGGTTCAGCATACCCTCAAGCCCGAGAATTGCATGCCCTCGTAGGTTTATAAGTCCCCTATGTTGGGCATCGATTTTAGTGATCACACCACAGTTATGCCTTTATACCCTGGCAAGTATATTGGGTCCTCTCGATGGTGCGAATACATTGGACTCCACGTTAAGATTACGTGGTTTATGTTGGTTAATAGTATCTTCCACAGTTAGATTCATTTTGCATTGACCATGTATTCAACATTTATTTCAGTATTCAATTCAGTATGTATATCTTCATGATTAGTACTTGGTCATTGTATCCAGCTCAGATTTCAGTTATATTCCAGTATGTCTCTTTCCTTGTACTGTTTTTATATTTGTTCAGCTTAGCATATATCCCGCATGCTCAGTATATTCAAAGTACTGATACATACTTTTGCGCTAAATCGTTTCATGATGTAGGTTCAGGTGCTCAGCATCCAAACTGCACTTAGCTCGACTTTCAATACGTACTCAGCAACTTCAGTGGTGAGTCCTCATAGTTCGAGGAAGATAGACATGCTTTATTTTTCCGTATTTATTTTTCAGTTTCAGACTTATTAGAGTTGCTAGGAACTTGTCCCAGTAGCTCATCAGTATTAGAGGCTTTCAAACATAGAGTAAAACTCAGTTGATTTGGGTTGTTCCACCTTCGAACTTAGTTATATTCTTAGTTGAACTCTTATAGATTTACTCATCTCTCAGTTATGCTTCCTCTTACATAGAATTATTTCATTATGCTTGTGATATGCTAGATTCAGGGTTAGCTTGGGGTTACTTGTGACCTTAAGCACCATATTGCGCCTAGGGGGTAGCCTTAGGGCATGAAAAACTTGATATCAGAGCATTAGGTTCAGGAGTCCTAGCGTGTCTGAAAGCCACACTAAGTAGAGTCTCTTTCATTGGTGTGAAACGCACCACACCTATGAGGGGGAGGCTACGAGGTGTTCTAAGAAAAGCTTCACTTTTTTTGCTATCCTTATAGTGCGATGAAGTGTGAATCAACTTCTCCCTTATAATCCATTATTATGCATTTCAGATCATGCCTCCTCGCAGAGCTAACGCACGAAATGCTAATGCACGCAATGCTAACGCAGTTCCTCCAGTCCCGAATCATAAGGTTACGAATGCATAGTTTCGTAATGTGATCCAGCTATAGGCTTAGACGGTAGCCAATGAAGCCACCAGTAGGCCCCAGCTCTTGGAAACCCCACTGGTGGATCAGCTGCAGCTAGAGTTTGAGATTTTGTTTGTATGAATCCGCCAGAGTTTCTAGGGTCGAAGGTTGGTGAGGACCTACAAAACTTCATTGATTATATCAAGAAGATTCTTGAGGTAATGCAAGTGACTGGTACTGATAGTGTTGAACTAGCATCTTATCAACTTAAGGATGTGGCTCATATCTGGTCACGCAGTGGAAAGAAAATAGGGGTGCGAATGCAGCTCCTGTGACATGGGACTACTTTACTGGAGCGTTTTTGGACAGGTTCTTCCTGAGAGAGTTGAGGGAGGCTAAGGCCTAGGAATTTAGTCTGTCCAGGAATACGGGCTAAAGTTCACTCAGCTCTCCAGGTATGCTCCACATATGGTGGCATATCCGAGAGCACAAATGAGCAAGTTCTTATTTGGAGTATTCAATCTGGTAAAGACCGAGTGCAGGAGCGTGATGCTATTAGGGGATATGGATATCTCTAGACTAATGACCCATGCTCAGTAAGTTGAGAGAGATAAGCTCAAGGAAATGGCTAAGGATAAAGAAAAGGCTAGAACATGCAACTACGAATATTCTCAGTAGAGATTGGGCGGCGAAAATCGCTCACAGTTTCAGCAGAGGTCTATAGCCCCAGCGCCTTCATTAGTCAGCGCTTCATGCCCTCAACTTCGACAAGATCAAAAGAGGAGGGCATCAGGCTCTAAGTCTTAGGGAAGTGTTTCAGGTAACTAGACTTTTCCATCTTGTCCAAAGTGTGGTAAGAACCATTCAAACGAGTGTCTTGCTGGCAGAGAGGGGTGTTTTGCATGCGGTCAGCTTGGTGATGAGTCGGTAGTTTTGACTCATTTATAGGTTCGTTTGTGCCAAATTAGTGTCCTTAATGCCCATTTTGCACCTATAACTAATGTTAAGTCGTTTGTGTGTAGCATGAAATACTTTGGAATGAGGCAAGGACAATATAATGCAAAACACAAGCTGAAAAGTTCAAAAATTGAAGAAACAAGAAGGCTGAGGCTCGCCAAAGGCAACTCGGCGACACGCCGAGTGGACAATGCCTCACCTAAAGTTCCAGTATATAAATAGAAGATCTAAGTCAAGTCGGCGAGCTCAGGGACCAGACAACAAGTCACCAATCAGAACGGCGAGCCCGATGCACATCGCCTAAAGTTCCAGAATGAAATCAGTACTGAAGTCAAGAATTAAAAGGTGAGATCGAGCAACTCGTCGCATCACCGAGTAGAAGGGCGAGCCCGACTTACGCTGCCGAATGACCCTGAAATTCAAATCATGTGGAGTTTTTGGGAAAGTATAAATAGAAATTTTTGAATTGAATTGAACATCAAGTGATTGAGAGAGGAAGTAGAACTCGAACTTAGAAAGTTCATTGCACTTTGAGGGATTTTGTGAACTATCTTTGTGATTTCTTGGGAATTGAACATTGGATATAATTTTAGTTGATTGTATTTGCTGTTTGAAGACTTGGGAAATCAATGGCTAATGTTTTTGATAACTATCTCTTCATCATTACTAAGATTGGCTAAAACCCCAATGCCTTAGGGGTGTGATTATGTGTTCAAATGCCTAATTAGCTTATGGGTCTTATGGATTGCTGAATTAAATGTTTAATTAGAATGGGTTCAGTTGATATTCATGTTTTCATCTTATGAATTGAAGTTGCAAATTCAATTCTAGTATATATCTCTTTGTATGCTTGTAGAAGATGCATTTTAGTGGAATTATAAACTGATAATTGTATGAGTTCTTACTTGTACTACTCAACTTGTTAAAGTGGGTTTAATTAAGGTACACGATTGTGTTCTTATTGTATAGCCTGCTGAGATTTGATAAAACCCAATTGAAAGCATGATAGTTGGTTGCGAAATAGTTGTCATAATTGTAATCTTGCCTACCCATTATGATTCAGCATTCTTAAGCAATTTGTAATGACCCATTTAGTGAAATTGGTAGTTGAACACTCACGCATCCCTAAGGTTCCATTTCTCATTGATTAAATCCCTTTTTAATTCGTGTTTGTTGAAATCAATCATTTAAAACTCTTCTGATTTGATAACTGAAACTTTGACGATTTACATTATGTATCGATTTATTTGCTTACATCTACAAAAAGCTAGATCACTGTAATATTTCATACTTGAATTCTATACCCAGTTCCCTTCCTCGTGGGATCGACCCCAACTCTTAGTTGGGTTTTTATTGCTAGTGACCGCCTACATCTTGAATCGTGATAGGTGTAGTTGAGCGTTATCAAAAATGGCGCCGTTGCCAGGGAATGTCGTTTAGAATTCTTGTATCGACGTATTTTAGTGAATTAGTTTGATTGTAATCGAATTTACTTATTAGTCTTTTCATTGTTTATTTTCAACAGGTGACAACATGAGTGACGTTGATAGTGTTGTTGGTCAGAATGATGATATGCGTCATGTGAATGATGACGTTGGTAATCTGAATGACTTCAATGTAGCTCAAGTTGGAAGTGCTGGGGCTATACGCTTGCCCCTAATATGGGTAATGCTATCTTTCATGTGACCGAAACCATGCTTCAGCTGTTGCAAATCAAAGGTTCCTTTGAAGGACTTGCTCATGAGGACCCCCACGAGCATCTTCAAAACTTTTTGGATGTGTGCAACCCTTTCACATTCAAGAACATCTCTTAAGAGTCGATTCGACTTCGGTTGTTTCCTTTCTCTCTAAATGGGGAGGCAACCAAGTGGTTGGCTGAACTACCAAGAGACTCAATTACTTCTTGGGCTGAATTGATGGAAGCATTCCTTGAACGATTCTTTCCCAATTCGAAAATGGTGAAGTTGAGAGATGGTATTCAGAACTTCAAGAGACATGATGGTGAACCAATCCATGAGACATGGCTCAGATTCCAAAAGATCCTTCTACAATGTCCTACTCATGGTTTACCTGAAAATGTGTTGTTGCACAATATTTCTATCGTAGCCTTGATTCGGTAAACAAGTCTATCACTGATCGTTTAATTCAAGGTGGAATCATGAGACAACCGTTTCCTATTGCGTCAGCATTGCTTGATGATATGACCAAAATCAACCAGGCCTGGCACACAAGAGAGGACAAGTATCACCCCTTATGGTCGGAATGACCAAGGAGCAAATTGAGAAAGATCATGAGCGTGATCCGAATATGGCGAAGATAATGACTCAGATGGATTTACTGACAAAACATGTTATGGGTACGGGTTCCAATGCCATTAATGCAGTAGCTACCAGCCCAAATGATGCTATATTTGAAACCATGTACAATGAGGAAATTCAATTTGTGTCAAATCAGATGGTGGGTTCTCGTCTGAGCTATCAAAGGTCGGGCGAGAATCAAGGTTGGACCAAAGAGCAAAGTGTTGGTTGGAGAGACAATCAGGAGTGGCGTGATCGAGGTGTAAATTGGAGAGCTGGTGAAAGAGATCGGTATGTACCTCCACATGATCGTCCTAGAGTTATCGAACCAAAGGCTGACCCAGAAAGTTTTAGAACTGAAGATATGCTTGCTCGTATTTTGCACAAGGTGGAAGGTTCGGACAAAGTACTCAAAGAGATGAGGGCTGATTTCTCCTCTCTAAATCAAACAGTGACTTCTCACTCCGCTTCAATTAAACATCTTGAATCATAAATTGTTCAATTATCCACTCACTTGCATCAAACACCAAATGGTGGCCTTCCTAGTGACACATTGGCTAACTTAAAGAATGAGAATGCTCAATGTAGGGAAATCGTAACTCGGAGTGGCAAAGTCTCGAGTAGTGATGTGGTTGAGGTCACGGAGGCTAAAAGGAGTGAAATTTCACCTACTGTGAGTAATGATGAGGGTCTTGAGGATAGTGTGAACAATGATGTTCCCGACGAAGATGTTGATTCAACTAATAATGTTGTTCTTGGTGGAACTTCCACTCCTAAGGTGGGGGATGTGTCTAAATCGGTTTCTCCAAAGCCGTTACCTAAAATTAACCCTTCTTTTCCACAAAGGTTGAAGAAGAGAGATGACAATGTGAAATTTCAAAAGTTTCTCTCAATTTTTAAGTCTCTCTCTATAAATCTTCCACTAGTGGATGCATTACTAGAAATGTCGAGGTATGCTAAGTTTATGAAGGAATTGGTCACGAAAAAGAGAAGTATGGACTTTGAAAAATGTAACACCCCAAGCTTCCAAGGGATTTTTAAATGTAGAACTCACCTGAAGACAGTGACCTACGGAGGCCACCTACGGGCCGTAGATGGATTGACGGGCTGTAGGTGGGAACCGTCAATGGCAGTGTGAAATGTCAGGATTTCCAAATTTCTGAACCTTGACCTACGGAACAGCAGGACGGTTCGTAGTCCAGTTGACGGGCTGTAGATGGATTCCGTAAATGCCTTCCAGACTTGGCCAAATTTTCAGCCCAAAATGAACTTTGTGAATCAATTAACGGAAGAGCAGGGCGGTCCGTCAATTGATGTACAGACCGTATATCCTGTCCGTCGATTGGCCGTGACAGTTTTTAAGTAAGGGCTTTGTGGTCTTTTCCCTAATTGATTACCTATTAAGCTAAGTCGGTTATACCATTAATCTTAGACCTATAAATACTTTCTAAGCCTAATTCCTTTCATTCTAAGTCATTCCAAAACTCTCCTCTCTCAAATATTTCTCTCTCTAAAAAGAAACTCTCTCAACTCTCAAGGAAGAAGAAGGAGCTTGAATCCTCCAATGAAGACCTTCAATCTTCTCCAATTTCTTGTGGATTGCTTTGAGGTATGATAGTGTTCACCATTAGGAGTCTTTTCCTCTAATGGGCCCTTCCTCTTCTTCATGATTTTCAAAGGTTTACTCTAACCCTATTGAATTAGGGTTTGTGATCAATCATTGTGGGTTCTTCAATTATGATTCCAATTATTGATTTTATGATTCCTAGTGCACGATTTAGCGTGATAAAGTAACTTAGCGGACGAATTAGCGTGAATTACATGATTTGATGTAAAGATTGCATGAACCCCCATGATCCCAAGCTAATTCTCCCCAATTTAATAATCTATGCTTTGATTGTTGGGTTGAGATGAAGTTTATGAATTCTCTATGAAATCAAGCATGAATTATGAATGAATTGAGGATAATCTTATGAATTTAGTATGATCAAGTGAAAAGCATGATTTTCCTCTATTATGTGAGTTCCTTCAAGTATGGGTAAATTGTCTTAATTATGGCTTTCTAAGCATGAACTTGCATTGAATTGCATAAGATGAGTTGAACTTGCATGAACCCATATGAACTCTATGGTATTGAGATGGAAACCCTCCCGTTAGTAGAGGCCGGGTCTTCTAGTGAAAGCTCTCCCGTTAGTAGAGGCCTGGTTTTCTAGATGGAACTCTCCCGGTAGTTGAGGCCGAGTCTCCTAAAGCAATCTCTATCCCATAAACTATGTTGCCACCATAGGATGTTGTCTTTAAGTAGACATTAGCTAGTGGATCTACATAAGCTAAGAAGTTCATGGTCTTACCTTGGCAAGTAGGGCACCTCTTTTCTGTGTAGGGTAGACACTGGATTCCGTGTTGATAGCTCACATGGTCTTACATGTCGGTTAAGGCTTTTCCCCACAAGTTAATGAACAAGTGTTCTCATGATGAAGTAAAGGAAAGAAGGAAAGATGATTTAGCTTGCTTTGGCATTGATACATGCTTTGTGTTTCATGTTTATCATGTTTTTTAGCTTGGCTATTGCATGTCATGATTATGTCTCTCTCTAGCATGATTTATGTGTTTATGTGCATTGCTACCATACTTAGTCTTTAATTGTGCTAACGCATAATCTTGCCTACATTAACTTCTTTGGTGTAGGACGTGGCAATTCACCTTCCACTCGTGGCTAGAGCATTGACTTAGAGTTGGGAAGAAGACTTGGTGAGTCCTCATCCATCCGAGGACATGGCCTAGTAGTTCTTATTTTCATGTTGTCTCTTTTCAGTATTGGATATTGTATTGGGATGCGTCCCTATTACTTTTGTTCGTACTCTATGATATTAGAAGGCTTTGAGACATGAGTTGTAGACTTCCGCTATTTTGAGTAAAGCTTTGATATAATATGCCCTTTTGAACTCTTATTTCTCTATTATCTTGTATGTTATGTATGCTACGGGCTTGTATGAGGCCTCTCGGGGTATTGTACGCCGTGTTACATCTAGGGTCTATCTTGGGTCGTGACAAACTTGGTATTCAGAGCGCAAGGTTTTAGAAAGATCCTAGGATGTCTCATAAGCCGCGTCAAGTAGAGTCTTGTTCATTAGTGTGAAGCGCGCCACATTTATGAATGAGAGGCTATAAGACGTTTAAGAAATTCCACTTCTTTCATTACTCTTAAGTCGTGCCATAGAGTTTAACTCTGTATATCTCTCTCCTAATCCCTATCCTACGCGTTTTAGGATATGGCGACCCGAAGAGCTTTAGCTAGAAGAAACATGGGAGAGAATGTGGAACAAGCTCTTCCTCAAGCTCCTCAAGTTTCGGCCCACCCTTTGGCGGAACAAGTTACTAATGCGGAGTTCAGGGCTGCTTTTCAAGTGTTGGCTCAAGCCGTGATGGCTCAAGCCAATAGAGAGGTGGTGGCTCCCGTGAACCCAAATGTGGGTACAGCGGCATCAAGAGTGAGGGACTTTACGATGATGAATCCTCCGGAATTCCATGGCTCTAAGGTTGAAGAAGATCCTCAAGAATTCATTGATGAAGTGTACAAGGTGTTGATGATCATGGGTGTGACGCCGGAAGAAAACGCGGAGTTAGCCGCTTATCAACTCAAGGGTGTTGCCCAAATTTGGTTCAATCAATGGAAGAGTGAGAGGGCGGTTAATGGGGGTCCCCTTGATTGGGAGAAATTCAAGGTTGCTTTCCTTGATAGGTTCTTCCCTCTTGAGAAGAGAGAGGCTAAGGTGCTTGAGTTTATTAACCTTCGACAAGGAAATATGAGTGTGAAAGAGTATGCATTGAAGTTCACACAATTCCCTAGATATGCTCCGCCCATAGTTGCCGACCCAAGGGCAAGAATGAGCAAATTTGTGTCGAAAGTGTCCGATATGTTGGTGAAAGAGTGCCGCACCGCCATGCTTGTGCATGACATGTATATTTCTCGCCTCATGGTTTATGCTGACAAATTGAAGAAGAAAACCTTAAGGAAAGGTCTAGGGAGACCAAGAGGGCTAGGACCGGAGATGGTAACTTTTCCCATGCAAGGTCTGATGGACATGGTCGTCCTAGATTTCGACCAAGGTTCTCTAACCAAGGCTCATCCAATGCTCCTCCGAAGTCCAACAATGATAGGGTGTCTAACCCCATGTCTGAAGGAGGGAATAAAGGTAGTTCTTTATTGGTTACTTGTGCCAAGTGTGGGAAAAAACATGAAGGTAGATGTCTAGCCGGTACGGATGGATTGGTTGCATGCTTGTTATGCCTCTATAGATTGTACGACCCGAATGGTCAAGTTTCTGTTTCCAAATGAGCCTATCCTAGAGTGGAAGGGAGGAAATTCTATGTTTCAAGGTCAATTTGTTTCTTATCTAAAAGCTAGAAAGATGATCTCAAAGGGTTGCATTTACCATCTTGTTAAGGTGAGGGATATAGATTCCGAGAACCCTACTCTCGAGTCGGTCCCCGTTGTTAATGAGTTTTCGGAAGTGTTTCCCGATGACTTGCCCGGTATTCCTCCCGAAAGGGAAATAGACTTCGGTATTGACCTTCTCCCAGATACGCAACCTATTTCTATTCCTCCTTATAGAATGGCTCCGGCGAAACTTAAGGAACTAAAAGAGCAGTTGAAAGACTTGCTGGATAAGGGTTTCATCCGGCCAAGTATTTCTCCTTGGGGTGCTCTGGTCTTGTTTGTAAGGAAGAAAGATGGTTCACTCCGTATATGTATCGACTATTGCTAATTGAACAAGGTTACCATTAAGAATAAGTATCCTCTACCAAGGATAGATGACTTGTTTGATCAACTTCAAGGGGCTAGTTATTTCTCTAAGATCAACCTTCGTTCGGGCTATCACCAATTAAGGGTGAAAGAATTTGATATCCCGAAAACAGCTTTCCGGACTAGGTATGGTCACTACGAGTTCTTAGTAATGTCGTTTGGGTTGACAAATGCTCCGGCCGCATTTATGGACTTTATGAATCGAGTGTTTAAGCAATACCGTGACATGTTTGTGATTGTGTTTATTGACGACATTTTAATCTACTCAAAGAATGAAGGTTAACATGTTAATCATTTGATGATTGTATTGCAAGTCCTCAAGGACGAACAACTCTTTGCGAAGTTTAGTAAATGTGAGTTTTGGTTAAGGTCTGTGGCTTTTCTTGGTCATATTGTTTCCGGTAAGGGCATTGAGGTAGATCCTAAGAAGACGGAAGCGGTTAAGAATTGGCCTAGACCTTTATCACCTTAGGATATCCGTAGTTTCTTTGGCTTAGCCGGTTATTATAGGAGGTTTGTTGAAGGGCTTTCATCCATTTCTTCTCCATTGACGGCTTTGACTAAAAAAAAGGTTAAATTTTCATGGTCCGAAGCATGTGAGAAGAGTTTTCAAGAGTTGAAGGATCGACTTACTTCGGCTCCGATATTGACTCTACCGCCCGAAGACGGCTTTTCGGACTAGGTATGGTCACTACGAGTTCTTAGTAATGTCATTTGTGTTGACAAATGCTCCGGCCGCATTTATGGACTTGATGAATAGAGTGTTTAAGCAATACCGTGACATGTTTGTGATTGTGTTTATTGACGACATTTTAATCTACTCAAAGAATGAGGGTGAACATAGTAATCATTTGAGGATTGTGTTGCAAGTCCTCAAGGACGAACAACTCTTTGCGAAGTTTAGTAAATGTGAGTTTTGGTTAAGGTCTGTGGCTTTTCTTGGTCACATTGTTTTCGGTAAGGGCATTGAGGTAGATCCTAAGAAGACGGAAGAGGTTAAGAATTGGCCTAGACCTTTATCACCTTTGGATATCCGTAGTTTCTTGGGCTTAGCCGGTTATTATAGGAGGTTTGTTGAAGGGTTTTCATCCATTGCTTCTCCATTGATGGCTTTGACTCAAAACAAGGTTAAATTCGCATGGTCCGAAGCATGTGAGAAGAGTTTTCAAGAGTTGAAGGATCGACTTACTTCGGCTTCGATATTGACTCTACCGGAAGGATCCGATGGTTTTGTGGTTTATTGTGATGCCTCGAGGATTGGGCTAGGATGTGTTCTTATGCAAATTGGGAAGGTCATTGCTTATGCTTCAAGACAACTTAAGGTGCATAAAAAGAACTATCCTACTCATGACTTGGAATTAGCGGCAGTTGTGTTTGCTTTGAAAATATGGCGACATTATTTGTATGGAGTACATGTAGATGTCTTCACCGACCATAAGAGTTTGCAATATGTGTTTAAATAGAAAGATTTGAATCTCCACCAAAAAAGATGGCTCGAGTTGTTAAAAGATTATGATATGAGTGTTCTCTATCACCCCGGTAAGGCTAACGTGGTGGCGGATGCTCTTAGTCGATTATCTATGGGTAGTGTTGCTCATGTTGAGGATGGTAAGAAAGAGTTGGTTCGCGATGTCCATAGATTGGCTAGATTGGGTGTTAGATTGGTTGATTCTACTAAAGGTGGTGTTACGGTTTACAAGGGTTCTGAATCCTCTTTTGTGCATAATGTGAAAGCTAAGCAAGGTCTTGATCCTAACTTGGTTGAACTAAAGGAAGCGATTCTCAAGAAGTCCATAGAGGTTTTCTCCCAAGAGGGAGATGGTGTGCTTCGATATCAAGGTCGTTTGTGTGTTCCTAATGTAGAGGCCTTAAGAGAGCAAGTTTTATCGGAAGCCCATAGTTCTCGATATTCCATCCACCCAGGAGCTACCAAAATGTAGTGTGATTTTTGAGAATTTTATTGGTGGAACGAAAGGAAGAAAGATATTGCAGAATTTGTGGCTAAGTATCCTAATTGCCAACAAGTGAAAGTTGAGCATCAAAGGCCGGGAGGTTTGACCCAAGATATTAGTATTCCTACTTGGAAGTGGGAAGATGTGAATATGAATTTTATTGTAGGTTTGCCTCGCACGAGGCGACAATTTGATTCGATTTGGGTTGTTGTTGATAGAATGACAAAGTCAGCCCATTTCATTCCCGTCAAGACTTCTTATTCGGCGGAGGATTATGATAAGTCTTATCTGAGGGAGATGGTTAGGCTGCATGGAGTGTCGTTATCCATTATCTCCGATCATGGTGCACAATTTACTTTTCAATTTTTGAAGTCGTTCCAAAAAGGCCTTGGTACTCGTGTTAAGCTTAGTACGACCTTTCATCCCCAAACCGATGGACAAGCGGAGTGTACTATTCAGACTTTGGAAGATATGTTGAGAGCTTGTGTAATCGATTTCAAGGGTATTTGGGATGGTCATTATCCTTTGATTGAGTTTGCTTATAACAATAGCTACCATTCTAGTATTGGTATGGCTCCATTTGAGGCTCTCTATGGTAGGAGTTGTAGATCTCCTATAGGTTTGTTTGAAGTTGGTGAAGTTGCTTTGATAGGCCCGGAGTTGGTGCATGAGGCTATGGAGAAAGTTTGACTTATTAGGGAGAGGTTGAAAATGGCTCAAAGTCGACAAAAGTCCTATGCCGATGTTAGACGAAGAGAATTAGAATTTGATGTGGATGATTGGGTTTACTTGAAAATGTTACCCATGAAGGGTGTAATGAGATTTGGGAAGAAAGGGAAGCTTAGTCCCCGTTATGTAGGCCTATATCAGATCTTGAGACGTGTTGGTAAGATTGCTTATGAGCTTGACTTGCCAAATGATTTGACATCTGTGCATCCAATTTTCCATGTCTCATTATTGAAGAAGTGTGTTGGTGATCCGACCACTATAGTACCATTAGAGAATCTTGGCATAAAGGATAGTCTTTCTTATGAAGAGGTTCCGGTTGAGATTTTAGATTGGCATGTCCGAAAGTTAAGGAATAAGGAATTTGTTTCCGTGAAAGTTCTATGGAGGAATCAATTGGTTGAGAGTGCTACTTGGGAGGCCGAGGCTGATATGATGTCCCGATATCCTCATCTCTTTCCTTCCAATCCTACTCTAGCTTGAGGTATCTTGATCCTCATGGTTCATTCTTTTGGTCTCATGCGTCATAATTGATTTCCATGATTCCTTGATCATGTATGTTCATGAAGAGTCTTATATGATTATGTGCATTTGAGTATGAGGTGCATAAAGTCTTCATGATATGATGTGTTGATCATGCTTTAGCTTGGAGTTGATGTTTCCTCCTCGGATATGTGCATTTACGTGATTGCATGCTAGGTTGGGTTGTTAGTCCGTGTCTATTACCCTTCTCAACATGTCTTGGTTCTCATTCGAGGGCGAATGTTCCCAATGGGGAGATATTGTAACACCCCAAGTTTCCAAGGGATTTTTAAATGCAGAACTCACCTGAAGACAGTGACCTACGGAGGCCACCTACGGGCTGTAGATGGATTGACGGGCCGTAGGTGGAAACCGTCAATGGCACTATGAAATTCAGGATTTCCAAGTTTCTGAACCTTGACCTACGGAACAGTAGGACGGTTCGTAGTCCAATTGACGGGCCGTAGCTGGATTCCGTAGATGCCTTCCAGACTTGGCCAAATTTTCAGCCCAAAATGAACTTTGTGAATCAATTGATGGAAGAGCAGGACGGTTCGTCAATTGATGTACAGACCGTATATCTTGTCCGTCGATTGGCCCTGACAGTTTTTAAGTAAGGGCTTTGTGGTCTTTTTCCTAATTGATTACCTATTAAGCTAAGTCAGTTATACCATTAATCTTAGACCTATAAATACTTTCTAAGCCTAATTCCTTTCATTCTAATTCATTCCAAAACTCTCCTCTCTCAAATATTTCTCTCTCTAAAAAGAAACTCTCTCAACTCTCAAGGAAGAAGAAGGAGCTTGAATCCTCCATTGAAGACCTTCAATCTTCTCCAATTTCTTGTGGATTGCTTTGAGGTATGATAGTGTTCACCATTAGGAGTCTTTTCCTCCAATGGGCCCTTCCTCTTCCTCATGATTTTCAAAGGTTTACTCTAACCTAATTGAATTAGGGTTTGTGATCAATCAATGTGGGTTCTTCAATTATGATTCCAATTATTGATTTTATGATTCCTAGTGCACGATTTAGCGTGACAAAGTAACTTAGTGCACGAATTAGCATGAATTACATGATTTGATGTAAAGATTGCATGAACCCCCGTGATCCCAAGCTAATTCTCCCCAATTTGATAATCTATGCTTTGATTGTTGGGTTGAGTTATGATTTGATGAAGTTTATGAATTCTCTATGAAATCAAGCATGAATTATGAATGAATTGAGAATAATTTTATGAATTTAGTATGATCAAGTCAAAAGCATGATTTTCCTCTATTATGTGAGTTCCTTCAAGTATGGGTAAATTGTCTTAATTATGGCTTTCTAAGCATGAGCTTGCATTGAATTGCATGAGATGAGTTGAACTTGCATGAACCCATATGAACTCTATGAACTATGAAATATGAGCATGATGAATTAAGGGTGCTTTTAGAGTAAAGTACCAAAGTTATGATATGATGATGCTATGGTCGAGTAGTGAAAGGTTTTCTCACGTAATTCTCCCATTATGATAAAAGAAGAACAAAGAGGCGATTACCCATGTTCTTAAGGAGCTATTCTAATGATGTAATCTTGGACAAGGTCCATGAAAGATGAATATTTATAAGCATGATTTTAGCTTGAATTGGTAATGCTAGTTGTACCTTTTCATGTTTGATGATATAAATATGTTAATGACTAATCCGTGGGAATTATGCTTACCGAGTGGATATTGAGATGGAAACCCTCCCGTTAGTAGAGGCCGGGTCTTTTAGTGAAAGCTCTCCCGTTAGTAGAGGCCGGGTCTTCTAGTGAAAGCTCTCCCATTAGTAGAGGCTGGGTTTTCTAGATGGAACTCTCCCGTTAGTTGAGGCCGAGTCTCCTAAAGCAATCTCTATCCCATAAACTATGTTGCCACCATAGGATGTTGTCTTTAAGTAGACATTAACTAGTGGATCCACACAAGCTAAGAAGTTCATGGTCTTACCTTGACAAGTAGGACACCTCTTTTCGGTGTAGGGTAGACACCAGATTCCGTGTTGATAGCTCACATGGTCTTATATGTCGGTTAAGGCTTTTCCCCACAAGTTAATGAACAAGTGTTCTCATGATGAAGTAAAGGAAAGAAGGAAAGATGATTTAGCTTGCTTTGGCCTTGATACATGCTTTGTGTTTCATGTTTATCATGTTTTTTAGCTTGGCCATTGCATGTCATGATTATGTCTCTCTCTAGCATGATTTATGTGTTTATGTGCATTGCTATCATACTTAGTACTTAATTGTGCTAACGCATACTCTTGCCTACATTAACTTCTTTTGTGTAGGACGTGGCAATTCACCTTCCACTCATGGCTAGAGCATTGACTTAGAGTTGGGAAGAAGACTTGGTGAGTCCTCATCCATCTGAGGACATGGCCTAGTAGTTCTTATTTTCATGTCGTCTCTTTTCAGTATTGGATATTGTATTGGGCTGCGTCCCTATACTTTTATTCGTACTGTATGATATTAGAAGGGTTTGAGACATGAGTTGTAGATTTCCGTTGTTTTGAGTAAAGCTTTGATATATTATGCTCTTGTGAACTCTTATTTCTCTATTATCTTGTATGTTATGTATGTTTAGGGCTTGTATGAGGCCTCTCGGGGTCTTGTACGCCATGTTACATCTAGGGGCTACCCTGGGTCGTGACAAAACAGTTGAGGTATCCCATAGTTAAAGTGCTATTAGGTCAAATGTGGTTGCTAAAAAGGATTATCCGGGAGCATTCACTATACCTTGCACTATTGGGGTGTTCAAGTTTGCCAAAGCGTTGTGTGATTTTGGAGCTAGTATTAACTTGATGCCATATGCTATTTTCAAACAACTTGGGCTAGGTGGGCCTAAGTCAACTGCAATGCGACTTCTCATGGCGGATCGTTCTATTAAGCGACATATTGGTGTTCTTTATGATATTTTGGTAAAGGTTGACAAGTTAATTTTTCTGGCAGATTCTGTTATTCTTGATTGTGAGATGGATGCCGAGATCCCGATTATTCTTGGTAGACCATTCTTGGCTACTGGAAGAGCTTTGGTTGATGTGGAGAGTGGCGACTTGAAATTTAGAGTTAATGAGGAGGAAGTCACTTTTAATGTGTGTAAGTATATGAAACAACTCAATGACATCCATGTGGTGTCAGTTATTGATGTGGTCGATGAAGCGGTTGATAGTATTGGTGAAATTTCTTGTATTGGTGAATCTTTGGCTGCTGTCCTTTTGAATTATGCTAGGGAAGAGATCCAAGATTATGATGAAGTGGTGGCTGCTTTATCGGGTCTAGGTTCGTACTCGAAAACCCTTTGAAGCTTGAAAGTGATTTGAAAAATAGAGAAAGTCCTCCCGCGAAGCCATTCATTGAAGTACTTCCGAAGCTTGAATTGAAAACTCTTCCTTCTCATCTTCGATATATATTTTTGGGGGCTAACAATACCTTGCCGGTAATGATTGCAGCTGACCTACTTGAAGCGCAGGTACAAGCACTTGTTAGTGTGCTAAAAAGATTTATCAAAGCTATTGGATGAACAATTCTGATACTGTGGGGATTTATCCCGGTATTTGCACGCACGAGATTCAGTCTGAAGTTGATTGTAAACCTTGCATCGAGCACCAAAGGAGGTTGAATCCTCCATTGTAAGAAGTAGTTAAGAAGGAAATCATCAAGTGGTTAGATGCAGGTGTGGTTTACCCTATTGCGGATAGCAAGTGGGTAAGCCCGGTCAAATGTGTCCCAAAGAAGGGTGTATGACCGTGGTCCCGAATGAGAAAGGTGCACTTGTGCCAATGCGACCAGTTACCGGTTGGCGTATGTGCATAGACTATAGAAATTTTAAATCGGCAACTGAGAAAGATCATTTTCTAATGCCCTTGGTGGAACAAATTCTTGATAGATTGGTGGGGCATGGATGGTATTGCTTCCTTGATGGTTACTCTGGGTACAATCAAATATCCATAGCCCCGGAAGATCAAGACAAAACTACTTTCACCTGTCCCTATAGAACATTTGCATTTAAACGAATGTCTTTTGGGTTGTGTAATGCACCGGCAACATTCCAAAGGTGTATGTTGTATATTTTTGCTGATATAGTTGAAGACTCGATGGAGGTTTTTATGGATGATTTTTCCGTAGTTGGGGACTCATTTAAAGAATGCCTTGAACTCTTAGGACGAGTCTAAAAGAGATGTGTCGAAACTAACCTTTTGCTTAATTGGGAGAAGTGTCATTTCATGGTGAAAGAAGGGATTGTTTTGGGGCACAAGATTTCAGGGAAAGGTATACAAGTGGATCAAGCAAATATTGAAGTTATTGCCAAATTACCACCCCCTATCTCAGATAGTGCCCGAAGCTTCTTGGGACATGTGGGTTTCTACCGATGGTTTATAAAGGATTTCTCTAAGATAGGTCATCCTCTTTGCAAGCTTCTTGAGAATGACAGTGTTTTTATGTTTGATGAAGCCTGTATGATTGCTTTTGAGTATCTAAAGGAGAAACTTGTGTCGGCTCTGGTCATTGTTTCCCCGGATTGGGGTAGCCCATTCGAGTTACTGTCTGATGCTAGTGGCATCGCCTTGGGTGTTGTACTTGGTCAACGTAGAGGCAAGTTATTCTACCCGGTATACTATACAAGCAAGACCTTAAATGTGGCTCAAAGGAACTACACTGTTACCGAACAAGAGTTATGGATGTAGTGTACGCTTTTGAGAAATTATGAGCTTACTTATTGGGAACTAAGGTAGTGGTGCACACTGACCATACGGCTATCCGCTACTTAATGGCTAAAAAAGATGCTAAACCGAGACTGATTCGGTGAGTGCTGTTGTTACAAGACAGATGGTCAGGCAGAGCGCACCATTCAGACCTTAGAGGACATGTTGAGAGCTTGCATGATCGATTTCAAGAGTAGTTGCGATGATCACCTACCTCTTATAGAGTTCGCCTATAATAACAACTTCCATTCCAGTATTCAGATGGCCCTTTATGAGGCACTGTATGGGCATAGATGCAGGTCTCCAATTGGTTTGTTTGAAATAGGTAAAGCAACCTTGGTTAGGCCAAATTCGATTCATAAGGTTATGGAGAAAGTTCAGCTCATTAGAGATAGACTAAAGACAGCTCAGAGTCGTCAGAAGTCCTATCTATATGTGAGGAGAAGGGACTTAGAGTTTGAAATCGATGATTGGGTTTTCCTAAAAGTATCAACCATGAAAGGGGTGATAAGATTTGGCAAGAGAGGGAAGCTTAGTCCCAGGTATGTAGGTCCTTACAGAATCCTGAAAAGGGTTGGTAATATGGCTTATGAGTTAGACTTGTCAGCAGAACTAGCAGCAGTTCATCATGTCTTTCATATTTCCTTGCTGAAAAAGTGTGTGGGTGATCCGACATCTATAGTACCTTTAGAGAGCGTGGGTGTGAAGGATAGCTTCACCTATGAGGAGGTTCCAGTTGAGATTCTTGATCGTCAAGTTTGTAGGTTGAGAAATAAAGAATTTGCTTCAGTAAAGGTTTTGTGGAGGAATCAGTCTGTATAGGGAGCTACTTGGAATGCCGAAGCAGCCATGATGGCCAAGTGCCCTCATCTCTTTTCCTCCGATTCAGTTTCAGCTTGAGTTAATAGTTCCTCTCCAGTCTCTCAGTTTACTCTCGTGTAATTCAGTCTCAGTATCATGTTCCCTCAGCTATTCTTGCATTTCAACATATTTTCATGTCCATAAGACTCAACTCAGTTAGATATCCATTTCTAGTACTCAGTTGGTAGGGATTGCAGCTCTTTCCCTTATAATTCAACTTCTTTAGTCTTCATTCGAGGATGAATGATCCCAAGAGGGAGATATTGTAACACCTTGGACTTCGAGAAAGGGCAAAAAAGGACAAACGGGCAAGTCCACGAATCAAATATGGGCCATGGACCCTTCATGACACACTAGATAGTTCATTAAGGGCTTCGTGAGTGACCATCTAGGACTGCCCTGGCAGGGGTCACCTATAAGGCACCCTAGATGGTCCGTTTATGGGTTCACGGCCCGTTAAGGGCGTCATGAACCACCCTCTAGGGACTGCCTGGGCAGACGGTGCCTTAGACGGCCTGTGGTGACTTGGATGGACCATCTAGAGGTCTGTACAAATCACCCAAACAGTGAGGTTGCACCCCAAGGCCACTGTGAAGGATAACAGACTCCTAAATTGTCTATAAAGCTTGACACGGATCGTGAAGTCATCCGTGAAAGAGACTTATCAGACTTTGAGTTTTTGGGTCAACTTCAAACGATCATACCTCTCAGCATAAAATGAATTAGGTGGCCCATGAACTATCAAATTAAAGGTCTTTGCATTCTCTTTCCAACACAATCTAGTTGGCTCTATTAGAAATTTGGAGTAAAATTATATGCCCATTTTAGTGAAATACTATCAGGGTGATGAAGCATGATGACCCACTAGACGGGCCATCATGCCTTAGATGGCCCGTCAAGCCCCTCTTGACAGTCAACTCATCAGTTTTAAGTGAGGGTCATATTGATCTTTTCCCATATGTGTTGGGTATTTAAACTACATCGTTTAGTACTTAAATTGCGTCGTTTCACTTCATCTAAACCTAGTAATCTAGTCAGAAACTACCTAAAACCTTCATTCTCCTAAAATCATCTAACTTAGAATGAAAAGAAGAGAAAGAAACGACAATTTTCTCTCAAGAACAAGCAAAGCTCTTGTTCAAGTTTAACCTCGAAATCCAAAGGACTTCTCCGTAGTTTTCGTCACCAGGTAAGTGGAATTTCACTAGTGGGTTCCTTTCATCCATTAGGTCCCTAGAATATAGTCAATTCTTCAGTTCTACATCAATTTTTCAAACCTAGGATTCTTAAATCTTAGGGATTTCATTGCAATTTAGTTGTTATAGTCTCTATGATATTAATTACATGTTTCTTAGAGAATTAGCATAATCCCATGTATAAAACTCAGAAACCCTAGCTTGTGTTAATCATCAGTATTTCATAAATTATACTTGCTAGGCAGATTAGTCAGACAATCATGCTTCAGAATTTGAATGCCATATATTTCAGTATATGTATGTTGCATTCTCAGTTAATTATAAGTACTTTGAACTACTCAGTATTACAGTTGCATTTTAGCTTCATATTCAGTTGGGAGTAGACTTAGCACCGATTTGGAATAGGGTTCAGCTACCCGTAAGTGCCAGAACTACATGCCCCCGTAGTTTTATAAGTCCTCTCTATTGGGCATCAGTTTTAGTGATCATGCCACAATTATGCCTTTATACCGTGGTAAGGTATATTGGGTCCTCTCCATGGGGTGTATACATAAGACTCCACGTTTAGCTCACGTGGTTTATGTAGGTTAATAGTACATTCCACTGTCAGATTCATATTGCATTGACCATGTATTCAGCATTTATTTAAGTATTCAGTTCAGCATGTATATCTTCATGATTAGTACTTGGTCATTGCATCCAGCTCAGATTTCAGTTATGTTCCAGTATATTTATTTCCTTGTTTAGTTTTTATATTTGTTCTACTTAGCATATATCCCGCATGCTCAGTACATTCAAAGTACTTACACATACTTTTGCGCTACATCGTTTCATGATGTAGGTTCAGGCACTCAGCATCGAGACCGCACTTAGCTCGACTTTCCGTCCATACTCAGCAGCTTCAGTGGTGAGTCTTCATAGTTCGAGGATGATAGACATGCTTTATTTTTCTATATTTACTTTTCAGTTTCAGACTTATTAGAGTTATCTAGGGACTTGTCACAACAGCTCATCAGTATTAGAGGCTTTTCGACATAGAGTCAAACTCAGTTAATTTGGGTTGTTCCACCTTCGAACTTAGTTATATTCTCAGTTGAACTCTTATAGATTTACTCATTTCTCAGTTATGCTTCCGCTTACGTAGAATTATTTCAGTATGATTGTGATATGCCAGATTCAGGGTTAGCTTGGGATTACTTTCAACCTTAAGCACTGTGTTGCGCCTAGGGGGTAGCCTCAGGGCGTGACAATTTATAATGATTTTTTGTGGTCAATTTTGTGTTTGTTATAAATATAGTGAATGTCTATCTTTTAGAGAAAATTTAGGAACCCTAACTTTGGGACCAAGTCAATTTTCCCCTAACAATAGAGGAGTTCTATTCATTGTAAAATAATCACTCAAGAGAAATAATAAGTCTTATGTATTCTCCCTACTTTCTCCTTTTTATTTTTTTATAGTTTCATAACATGTTATAAGCACGAGTCTCTAACCTTAGAGATTATTTGATTTAGTTTGTTTGAGGTTAAAAGAAGTTCTGACATGGGAAAGTTCTAACACGAGGTAAGTTTCGTTCACACCCAATGGTTGATAAATATGCGGTCTGCTTTGAAAAATGATATAATTAGCCTATAATGATTAAAGATAAATTTATAATATTCTTAGATAGATTGCATGCTGAAATCTAATATGCTTCATGATTTGGTATATATATTTTGTCTAATCTTCTTATCAAGTTAAAACTAGTCTATGTGTGTGAGCATATATACATTTTATTTGATTAAATAAATATTCACATTGCAACATATTTATTTACTGAATCACTTTCGGATTTTGGACAGAGATGTGATTTGAGGAATTTGCTTACATCAAATCCTTGTTTGATGTTGATTTGAAAGTTAAATTCATATTCTAAAGTTTAAATTTATATTTTTTTTTACTTGTTGATTGAGGATAAGAAAATGGATTCATGTCCAATCCCATCAAAAGGATAAGACATCATATTCAAGTCTTGATACACCATACTGAAAGATGTTGTGTTCAACTCCCATCGATTTATGACCTAAGATGCCTGTATATGGATAAGATGATGGATTCATGTCCAATCGCACTAAGAGGATAAGACATAAAGTTCAACTCCTGGTGCACCATGATGATAAATTGTGGGTTCAAGTCCCATTGATCTATGTTCCAAAAAGCCTTTACATAGATAAGACATTGGGTTTAAGTCCTAATATACCATAGTGATGATATAATGATGATTAAAGCAAAATAATGCGCTTTGGTGAAAAAATCATGAAACCTATTGCACTTAATTTGTCTCATTCCTTGATGTGAATGTGGTAGCAATGCGTAATATGTCTGGGAAAAAAAGAGTGGTTGAATAATGCACATGAATGTAGAATAAGGTACTAAGCTATCATAAGATGATATGCTCAAATGAATGTGTTACGTTCAAGAAGAATGAGAACTTTTGATAAATGCTAAAAATATAGATCCATTTCTCTGAAGTGACTGAGGTCTAAGCCCACCATGCTAGGCGTGGAAAAGGTCGCGACCTTGATCGTGGACGTGGTATATCCAAGAATGCCTCTGGACAGACATGTGTTATAGAAAAGTTCCATACTTTATCTTTTGACTTGTATTGAACAAGAATTAGTGCAATTGAGGCAGATTCTATAGAAAATAAGAAATTTACTAATTTCAGTACTTTCTTACTTTTGGCATGATCGTCTGGGACTCATGGGTCTATAGTGATGATACGAATTATAGAAAATTAAAATGGACATCCTTTAAAGAGCCTAAAGATTCTTTTAAATGGTGAATTTTCTTGTACTACTTGATATAAAGGCAAGTTAATTGTGAGACCATCATCAATGGAAGCTGAGATTGAGTGCTCTGCATTCTTGAAATGTATCCATGGGTTTGTGGACCTATTCACCCACCTAGTGGATTGTTTCGATACTTCATGGTCCTAATAGATGCTCCTTCTAAATGGTCTCATGTAAGCCTATTATTGTCATATCACAACTTGCCGTTTGTAAAATTGTTGGCACAAATAATATGATTACGGGCAAAGTTTTCTCATAATCAGATTAAGTTCATTCGCAATGATAACGCTACAGAGTTCTTATCCCAAGCATTTAACGTATATGATTGTGTACTTTATCGTGATGTGATCACAAATCACATTCCAAAGAGGTAGAGTGATTGAGAAGAAATAAATTTGAAAATTACTCTTGGAGTAGTAAATCTAAATTTTTCTCATATAATAGTAAATAAGAAATTTACTAAAAGCAAAAGACACGTATCATGATAAACTTTGAGTTTACTTATTAGACATATACTAAAGAACTAAATTCTTCAAGAATTATTTGTGTTGCCTGTTCTCATGATAAGTTGACTGGATCAACTAAAGTTGAGACTAAATTCCTAAATTCTGAAAAGTATAAAAGGTGAATATGGGCCCGTTCACCTATCATGTGTTGTGATAAATAGATGCATTTATAAGATAATCACATGTGCATTATTGTCAACCTACAGTTTGATATTCGCAAAAATTATTTGTGCAAAATAATAGTGTTAAGAGCACAACTTTTAGAATATGTAATCAAGATAATTTATCTTAATAATATTGATAAATATTCAAGTTAATGTACATTAAATGCCTTAGATAAATAGTCAATCTAAGAACAAAGCTTCATGTGTCTGAAATACGATATTGCATACAAAGATAATTATATGCATCAGACTAATAAATTATGATCAATTTTTCTGTCAATTGATTTATGAACAGGGACCAAATATTTTTCATCTAATTATTTTGAGATGTAGTATATGATTAATGAATATACCATGATACACAAAGATAGATTCTCCAAAATACATTGAGATATATGTTAGTTTATCTAACATAAAGGGGAGATAAGAAGCAACGCAAGAGTTGTAAATGCTCCTATTGAATGTTCCTAAAGGATAGAGTCTACAACATGCATGAAGTATGATAGACTAATCCTCTCTAAATAAAATAATCCTTGAAAAAGGAGAGGAGCAAAGAATCAAAATGATCATAATAAAGAGACAATATGCTCTTAAAGAGCCGACGACATAACACTTCATGAAACCTCATGAGAGGGGTACGTCCCTAAAAATAATGAAGTGATCAGATCTCAATAAGTTATGTCGTATTGTGAACCTATACAAAGTGATATCTAATCAACGGTATCTTTGATACAGTAAAGATATTGTAAAATATTATGAGAAATATGAATTCTACGTCTATGAAGGCATGCTAGCGTAGAAATAATTATCAAGTGAAAAGTGGAATAATGCATTTTGTTAAGCGTAAAACTTTTTTGACTTGCAGTCTAGACACTAGAAGATGTCATACATTTAATATTGAATGTTGTTACTTGAAAAAATTGATATGAAATCCCTGAAGGATTCATGAAGGATTCAAAATCTAAAGCATATGTAAGTTTTTGGAAAACTTATTTATAATCCTCATATGGATTAAATGAATCAAGAATTCCTTCATATTGTTATGCAAGTTATTAACTTGAATTGAACTCCTAAAGAATTTTCAAAATGTAATTGATTATTTACTTAAAGAAGTTGAAGTAAGGAATTTGCGGAATTCTTTGGTCGTAGAAGGAGAATTTATAAATGGAGATAGAAGAACCACATTTCGTCTAAGCTTTTCTACACACACAAGCTCCCAACAATGGTGATATCAACATACAATAGATTTGTCCAAGTAATACTATGGCTGATTTATTCACCAAGTCTCTACCAACTACAACTTTCAAGAAGATGGTGCACAAGCTTGGAATGCGAAGATTCAAGTCTCTAGATTGATGTTCTCATTAGGGGGAGTTAATATGCGCTGAGATTTTGTCCCACTGGGTTTTCCTTGTAAGGTTTTTAATGAGGCAGCCTAAATGCATATTATTAGATATGTGTACTCTTTTCCTTTACTAGAGTTTTTTTTAAAAGTTTATTTAGTAAGGTTTTTAACAAGGCACATCATCTATGATTTAGACATTCAAGGGGGAGTGTTATAAATATAGTGAATGTGTATCTTTTAGAGAAAATTTAGGAACCCTAACTTTAGGACCAAGTCAATTTTTTCCTATAAATAGAGGGGTTCTCTTCATTGTAAAATCATCACTAAAGAGAAATAATAAGTCTTCTCTATTCTCCCTACTTTCTCCTTCTTCTTATTTTATAGTTTCATAACAGTGTTTTAATATTATACTAAATTTCTATATTCTTTCTCTAATTAAGAGTATTGGAATATTGACTATTTCTTCAGTAATCTTTTTAGGTTCATACTATATTCAAACATCTTAATTTTGGCTTATAACAATCCCCATTGATCATTCACGTAAATTTGTACTTTATTTTTTATATATAATTATGTGATCAGAACTCTATTTTATAATAGTTATAATTTTAGTTATAAATCTTATACTACACAATTTGATATATACGTGTGTTGTGTTACAAGTGCCGTAAAACTAGTATATATATATTAGTTCCCGAACATGTGCATTGCATGTGTATCTCATGCTAAATAGTATTAATGTTTAAAAGGGATATAAATAATATTAAAGTATGTATGTGATGCAAATTGTAGGAAAAAAATATGAGTACAGATTGATGAATGATTTGGTCCAATTTGTTCACCAACTCTTCCTTGTGTGGTATCTCAAATTTCATTACACTTCGAACTTATTCAACTATTGTAAATTACACTTGAGATTTTTTAAGAAGAAGAAGAGTAGAAAACTTTAAAAAATTCATAGTTTAATTTAAAAATTAGAGGAAACCCCTCAATTTATAGCTAACAAATGGTAATATGAATATGTGTTAATTGTGCCTTATCAGAAAAGTCACTACCCTTCGAAAAAGTCACAGCTCATCGGAAAAGTCATAGCCCTTTGAAAAAGTAACAACCCTTTGAAAAAGTAACAACCCTTTGGAAAAGTTACAACTCATCGAAAAAGGCACAACCCTCTAGAAAAGTCACAACCCTTCGAAAAAGTCACAACACTTCGAAAATGCCATAACTCATCAAAAAATTCACAACCCTTCGAACAAGTCACAACTCATCAAAAAATTCACAACCTTTCGGAAAAAGTCAGAACTCATCAAATAAGTCACAACCCTTTGGAAAAATCACAACCCTTCGAAAAAGTCACAACTCACCGGAAAAGTCACAACCTTTCAATGTGAAAAAGTGTCAACTTTAATATAATATAATATAATAAATTAAATAAACTAAATTGAGTGTTTTTAGTTGGGGGTATTATAGTAATTTAACATTCAAGTTTGTGAGTTCATTTTTTAAGGTAACATAAATATATATATGTATGTATTGTAATCTATTTCTTGTATTTTTAAAAACATTCAAACTTGTTGTTTCCACAAACTAAATTAGCTTTAATTTTTCTTTCAAAAGGTTATCTAAAACATAAAAGTTTGTAATTTCAACTCATACTTATTTTTCCAAAACAAAATAAAACAAAAACTCCTCCTGTATTTTAAATTTATGTTAAACAAAGAAGTAAATATAAATATAACAACACAACAATAAAGGCCTAAATCAAAATTAGCTAATGTCATGTGTGTTCAAGGAAGCATTATTTTACTATCATTGTAAAGAGCCATCACAAATTATGTGGGTTTTATCAAATCCAATATATATTGCATTTAGAACCAATCTAAAACTTTAATTTCGCCAAACTATTTCAAGCATGAACTATAAAACGAACTAAATTGAGTCATTATCAACCATTTTTTTCACTCTAAAGGTCTTTTACAAGTAACAATAGAGATTTAAAGTAAATTAGAGTTGCAACCTCAAATTATAGATGAAAATATAATGTTGGAAATAATAATTCAAAGTTGGAGTAGGAATCCTAAATTATTTAGGATTTGTTATTTATGGTATTTACTTATTTATGTTTAATTAGGATTTGTTATTTTTATAGTTTCCTAGTCTTAGTTTAATTTCGTTTTTACTTCTATAAATAGGGATGTTACTAGTTAGTTTTTAATATATAGAAAGACACAAAGAAATATACATAATAGATAGAACTTGAAGTAAGATTCAAGAACTTTTGAGTTTATAAATAAAATATTTTCCTTCAAATTGGTATCAGAACTTCTACGATCCTGGTAGAAGATCTAAGAGTTTTCGCTGCCGGCGGGCGGCTATGACCAATATATGACATCTGTCTGGCCAATGATTATGTCGACAAACGTCAGACGAAAGATATATGCATGAAAAACATGCTAGGAGGAAAGACTTACAAAAGTATTGCAGATTTAAAGAAGTGCAACCAATCACAAGAGAGAGAAACTCTTCTCTAGATTAAAAGTTAGAGGAAAAAAATACAAAAAGAAAAGGAGTTGATGGGAAGGGCATCAACTAAAGTTGGAGAAAGAGTGCTCCAACACCAAAAACAAAAAAAAAACACAAAAAGAACAGGAGTTGATGGGAAAGGCATCAACAAGAGTTGGAGAGAGAGTGCTCCAACACCAAAAAAAAAAAGGCGTTGATGGGAAGGGCATCAACCTTGGAAATTGGAGAGAAGTGTTCCAATACAACCAAGAGAAAAAATATCGTAAGTTGGAGAGAAGTGCTCCAACACCAAAAAAAAAAAAGGCGTTGGTGGGAAGGGCGTCAACCTTGGAAGTTTGAGAGAATATAATCAAGAGAAAAAATATTGTAAGTTGGAGAGAAGTGCTCCAACACCAAAAACAAAAAGAAAAAGCGTTGGTGAAAAGGGCATCAACCTTGGAAGTTTGAGAAAATACAACCAAGAGAAAAAATATTATAAGTTGGAGAGAAGTGCTCCAACACCAAAAACAAAAAGAAAAAGCGTTGGTGGGAAGGCCATCAACCTTGGAAGTTGGAGAGATGTGCTCCAACACAACCAAGAGAAAAAATATTGTGAGTTGAAGAGAAAGTGCTCCAACACTTGAAAGTTGGAGAGAAGTGCTCCAACACAACCAAGAAAAAAACATATTGTGAGTTAGAGAGAAAGTGCTCTAACACTTGGAAGTTGGAGAGAAAGTGCTCCGACACAACCAAGAAAAAAAATGAGAATTGAAGAGAACAACTCCAACAATTGAAAATTGAAGAGAAGTACTCCAAAAATTGAAGATTGAAGAGAAGTTCTCCAATACGACAACAATAACAAGAATGAAACTAGAGATCGAAGAGAAGTGTTTTTCAATACAATAATAATGACAAGAAGAAAAAAGCAAGAGTATACAACTTTGAATTACGGGAGAATGTTGGAAATAGTAATTCAAAGTTGGAGTAGGAATCCTAAACTACTTAGGATTTCTTATTTATGGTATTTACTTATTTATGTTTAATTAGGATTTGTTAGTTTTATAGTTTTCTAGTCTTAGTTTAATTTTGTTTTTACTTCTATAAATAAGAATGTTACTAGTTAGTTTTTAATATACAGAAAGACACAAAGAAATATACAGAAATATACAGAATAGATAGAACTTGAAGTAAGATTCAAGAACTTTTGAGTTTATAAATAAAATATTTTCCTTCATATAAGGTGACTGTTGAACCTGTTGCAAAATGGATTTTCAACTAATAGAAAATCAATGGAACAGTAACTTAGGTCTAAGAAGAAGAAAGAAAAGAAAGAACTGAATAAAAGAGAAAATATGTCAACTAATTGTATTTCAATTCATAATTTCATAATACAGTGACAAGTACCGATATAGGCCTTGGTCACGCCTCTCCGCTCAGGATTCCTGAGACAACCGTACTATCCTAACTGCTACAAAATAAAGACTTAAATGTAATAAATAAAATTACAATTGAACTAAACTGTAAAATACCGTTCTTGCGTGACTAACTTCTTCATAAATTGTTAAGTATCATTGCATCAGCTCAATGTACAACCACTTCACTATCATCAATGTCAAAATTCCAACATTCTCCCTCCTTAAAAATCTTCCTTGTCCTCAAGGAAGAAAAGTTGAGAACCTGAGCTTCATTTTAGCAAAATCTTCCCAAGTAGCTAGTTCATATGACATGTCCTTCCATAGCACTAAGACTTGACCTACAACCTTATTACCCCTTTTTATCATCCTTCTGTCTAATACCTTATTTGGCTCTACACAATAGGGAATTTCAATGTCTACTAAGGGAGGGTGGTTAAGTACTTCAAGAACTGCATAGCAAGGTTTTTCAACTAAGAAACATGAAAAGTAGGATGTATGGCCACATGCACAGGCAGGGAAAGCTTATAAGCCATCTATTCTATCCTTTGTATCACCTGGTAGGGCCCATAATACTTAGCTGCAAGTTTGTTGAAAGGATGGTTAGACAAAGTAGTTTGTCTATAGGGCTGAATCTTGAGGTATACCCAATCTCTTTCTTAAAACTGCCTATCACTTCTATGTTTGTTAGCCATATCTGTCATTCTTTGTTGCACCCTGGTTAATGAAACCTTAACAACTAAGTTTTAAACTCTCTAGCAATCAAGCTTCTATCAACTTCTTCATCCACATCCTCATCAGGCAAGTAAGGCAAGTATGTAGGGGGTTGCTGTCCACTACAACAAAAAGGGGATTCAGTGGCCATTAAAATGGCTTTAGCAGCCATAACTATGGCCGCTATAGCCATTACCAGCCAATGTACTTTGGCCGCTGTATTAGGGTCGGCAAAGGCTTTTGCGGTCGGACAAGCGCCAGTAAAGCCAAGCTCTTTTGCCACTAAAACTCAGATGATTTAGCGGCAATTGGTTGCGGCAATTTAAAAGGCTGCTAAATCCAATCTAAAGCGGTTAGTTATGCTCATGTAGCGTCTATTTTTATACTTGGGAATACCAACTAAATTGCCGCTAAAACACATTTGTTCTAGCGGCTATTGGTTGCGGCAATTTAGATGGTTGTTAAATCCAATCCAAAAAAGTTAGTTATGCTTGTGTAGTGTCCATTTTTATAGCCGGTAAATCCAACCTAATTGCCGCTAAAATGTATTAGTTATAGCGGCAATTAAAATAGTTATTAAATCAAATCTGAAACGACTAATCATGCTCATCTAGCGTCTATTTTTATAGCCGGTAGATTCAATAATATTGCTACTAAAAGTTCATATCTTTAACGACAAAAGTATTGATGGCAATTATAAATGCTAGAATATCCTTTTGAAAACATCTTAATTTCCCCCATTTAGCGTCCCCCATCAAAAGAGAGCCTATTAGAGGCGACGAGGTTTGTCAAATACTAAAAAGCATATTTATAATTCATAAAACATAATATATCTCATCAAATCTAAATAAAAAAAGAAGTACTAATCCAAACTATAGTATCAAAAATTTTAAACTAAACTAATATTATTTGAACTAAAAAGCCCATATCATTATATAGACCAATCCAATAAAATAATGTCTTCAAAGAATTTCCACAATGGTTCGCCATATTGAAGTATTTCATAGGCAAAATTTCTGAACATCATACTGTATGACCTGAAATAATAAAATAAATGTGTTAAAAGATGAAATCTAATTGATAAAAATATCATAAGATAGGAATTATATCGTATCATACAAAAAATCTCAAAGATTTGAAGCCACTTGGATCTCCTGTGGAGATTCTAATAGAAAGTTCTTTCATGTCTTTATAAAAGCAAGGCATGTTGAATCAAGATTACTAAACTGTTTCATGTCTTTCATGCCCAAAGTTCACTAAATCTGGATAATAACCTCAGTTTAAATCATTTGTGTTTTGCAGATGACATGTTAGTATTTCGCAAAGGGGAACTAGTACTAGTGATGCTCATGTTAAGAGGGTTGAAAACATTCTCCTTAGCGTCAGGGCTAATAAATAATGTCTCTAAATCAAATATTTTCTGTGCCAATATGAACCAACATGTTATTGAGGACATCTGTGAACTAATTGGATATGCGAAAGGGAAATTGCCATTTCGATATCTGGGGTTCCCTATCTCGGCAAAGAAAATTTCAGCAGTGGATTGTGAGATGCTCATAGATAAGATGTCAGCAAGAATCAAAGCTTGGGGATTAAAACATTTATCTTATGATGGTAGTGTGCAACTAATAATGTCGTTCTAATGCATATACATTTGTATTGGTCTTCTATGTTTGTTATGCCTAAGATGGTTATGAAGCAGATTACAGCATTATGTAGGAATTTCTTATGGTCAGGGCTGGCATACTCTAATAAAGTCCCATTGGTGGCTTGGGACTTGGTGTACAGACAAAAAAAGGAAGGAGTACTGGCCATTATTGATTGTATGGACTGGAATGAAGTAGCAGTAGCCAAATACATATGGAATGTAGCTCAAAAAACTGACAATTTGGGTGAAATGGGCAAATCACACATATATATAAAGGGGAGAGAGTGGTGGCAATACCAAGTACCAGCAAATAGTTGGTATTGGAAGAAAATATGCAGGCTAAAAGTAAAGTTCTAAACAGGTTATGTGGGTAATGATTGGCTTGTCAAGGAGGAAAATACACAGTGAGAAAGGGTTATGAATGGAAGAGAGGACCGGGGGAGCAATGGAAACATTGGAGAGGGGTGTGGAACTTCATGAGCATTCCGAAATACAGATTTATAGTATGGCTGGCAATGCAGAAATGACTCCTCACACGAGACAGACTCAAGAAAATGGGCAAAAGTGAGGAAGAAAGTTGTCTCATCTGTTGAGACCAAGAGGAGACGACGAATCACCATTTTTTTTAATGTGAATTTGCCAAAACTTGCTTGACCATACTAAATAAGTGGACAGAACATACAATGCAGAATCAAGAATTAGAATGATATTGGAAAAGGTTAGATCGAAGAGCTACTAGGAAAATCAACAAATGTCCTTCATCAAAAGTAGACATTATGAATGCTGCACCCATAGCAAGATTTTGAGAGAAAATTCAGCGATCCTATGCAAATTAGACATTGAAAAGACTTATGATTGTATTAACTAGGACTTCCTTTTCAAAATCTTGAAGGACATAAGGTTTGGCAGCAAATGGATAAGGTGGATTCTTTTTACGCTGGTACACTACAATCAGATTCTCCATTCTTATCAATACGGGTTTTTACTCACAAACAGATTAAGGCAAGGTGATCCTCCGTCAGGGAAAGATTTATATTCTAAAGAGGGAAAATCTCAGGGGACATTTGAAGGGTTTTAGGGTGCTGAACAATGAGAGGAGCAGCCTAGATATTACACATCTTCTATATGTTGATGACTCATTGATTTTCTGTGATGCTAAAGTGGAACAAGTTAGACACCTGAGGCTGATTCTTTCTGTCTTTGAAGCTGTTATTAATTGTTAGTCTTTCTGTGAACCAGAGGAAATCTTAAATTTTCTCAGTCAATGAAACCCCTAACCAAGATGATAGACTGCTCTGGGGAAGAATCAATAAAGTGATTTTCAATGATACTTGGCATTGGAAGCATATCTGGAGGGTGCATACCTTTCAAAGTAGCTTGTTTTTCGCTGGCTAGTGGTAAAAGAGGTTGTGTTCACACGTGATAACCTTATGACGAGAGGAACTCAACTGTGCACAAGGTATTTTTATGTGTGGAAGAGAGGCTGAAACAAATAGCCACCTCTTTTTGTTCTGTCATGTTATCAATAGATTGTGGAAACTCTTGCAGAGTATCAAAAGTTCTGAGATGGAAAACGCCCAAGAAGACTGCTGAAATGTTAGCATGATCCATGAGATGTGATGAGGCAGAAAAAATGGTGGGAGTAGCATCCCAGCCTGCATCTAGTGGACAATATAGAGGATAGAAACTCAAGGCGTTATGAATATAACCAAGCTTTCTTATGGACAATGCTTAGCAACTATATATCACATTTGTAAAGTTTAAAATGAAGCTTTATGGCATCAAAGTCTAGTCGATAATCTAGTACAAAAGAGAGAAGGGAATGAGGTGTGAAAGGATTGTTCGAGCAATCAGATAACTAATACTCAGCTATACAAACAAAACCTAATGAGCTATTGAAGCCTAGCCAATCCATTTTATGATAGCTATGTTCTTTAGCATTGTCACTATACTGTTCATTAATATAGAATCAGCAACAATAGTACAAAAATATATTATTATGTACTAAAATTAGTACACTATAACTGAATTCAGGGATAACTGATGACAAAGATAGTTAATCCCTCTCAAATAACAAAATTCAGCCCATTTTTGGTCGTTAACTGCTCTCTTATTATAATACTGATGCATATGATGAGGTATCAAAAAAATTGTATTAATGTAAACTCGAATAGTAAAGTAAATAGAAACACGAAAGGATAAAGATGAGTAATATCATGAGAAGTTTGAGTATTTTCAGCAATAGTAGGTATCCATGTTGTTTGTGGTATTTGTCCATGGCAACTATCCACATCGAGGCCCTGATAAATATTAACACATTAGTTAAAAAAATATTCTTATAATGATTAAATTGTATTAAAAAATGTCTAAAACTTATGTAATCGAGTTACCTTTCCACTTGAGGTGCCATTGATATTTTGAGGCATGCATTCATTAGGAGCATATTTGTGCATCAATTGTCTCATTTGGAGTAATTCTGATTGCATATTATCGTGATTTTGTTTCATCAGATTCATTTCTTCATTTTGTTTTGCCTTTAATTCAGTAATCTCATGTTCTACTCATTGTACAACTTCATTACATGAATCCACTTCATCAATATTTCCAAAGGAAGATCTGGTACCCCATAGAACAGAAGGAGTGGGACTTAGTCCTAAACCACGAACATATCCACTTCTTTCATTTCCGAACACTTGGGAATACACATAACCTTTCCAAGAAACACAGTGAGTAGGTTGGTTAGTAGATCTCTTACTATTGCTCATCTTTTTATTTATCATGTTCTGGCCAAAGAATACATATTAAATTCAATTTTGAATCCATTTATTTGCCTTTAAGTTTTTTTCTAACTATTTCCCGATTTAGAAAATGAAAGAAAGAAGAAATCTTACAATTACTTTGGCAGAATCATCATCCAATAGTCTACCGTCCACGAGTTTTTTATGAGTTAATAAGAAAACTTCTGCTCGTGTAGGCTCTACACCATTTTCAGCCTAAACAATAAAATTGATGTCATCTGTATATGGCAAAAAGGGGTAAAATATTATAGTTTGTAGTTTCAACAGGTTTACTTTCTCATCCATCAATGTAGCAATACCTTTGGATCCTCCCATGTGAGGCATGTTTTTCTTGGCCCTATTGTTTCTATTTGCTTGGGTACGTCTCTGTCATTGAAAAAATAAAACGATATCTTATGATTTATAAATAAAAATTGAGCATAACAAAAATCTAAAAACTATGAAAATTAGTAACTAGGAGTATGTATTCAAGATTTGTTGATACCTTAGCTTTTTCAGAAAGTCAATAAGAGACAAGACCACTCCATTGAGCTCTCGATATACGACTTGGTCTATTTTTCAGCAAAGCGTCTTTAGTCTTATACTTTGGAATATGGTCACCTTTTAATTGGCATTTGTCATCTTTCCATTTCTTGCCTAGTGACTTTAAGACAAAGCCTTCTCCGCATTTTGGGATAGAGAACTTCTTCTGAAAAAGTAAGAGAAAACATTTAGAAAATAACATCATGTATAATAGAGCCTGCTCACCTCATAATAATAAATACACCATACCCTCACAAAATTAAACAATTTCTTCTTTTCCTCATTGTCAAAATTTCTCCAATCATCTACGTGTAGAGGTGTTAGTTCTGGAGTTCTTGCAATAATTCCTAGAAAGCTAGCAAGCTTTCGACCCTCTTTTCCAATAGATTGGTTGCGACTATTAAATGGCACATCAATTATTTTCCCCGGAGGAAGTTTCCAAATATATTTTAGTAAAGTAGGTCTACGTATCTTTCTTGCCTCCGAATTACCTAGAAGGAAAAAGATTTGAAGGACATCAAATGAGAAAAACGTATATAGTTAAGAAACTGATAGATTCTCTACAATCTGCTAAATAACAGGATCACAACAAAACAATAGTAAACAAAAATAATATATTATACCTGTTACCCACCTGATGTAATATATTAGATGTATCTTGACTAAGGATATTGCATATGTGAATCTTTATTCTTTTTTATCTATGTTGATATAGTACTTGTTTGTCATGTAGGATTAGAATGACTTATCTGATGCAATGAACCTATTAGTTTGATATTCGTATGTTGTTGTTTAGTTTAGTAAAAGTTTGCTTTTGAAGTGGCTTTGTTTCATGACCTAAAGTACCTCCTAGACATGACATAGCGTATAAGACCCCGAGAGGCCCTATACAAGCCACTTAGAATACATCATACAAGATAATAGAGTTAAAGAGTTCAAAAGACAGTTTTATATCATTAAAGAGTTGACAAAAGATAGCGGAAGTCTAACACAGTCTCAAAGCCATCTAATACATGATAAGAAAGGTGATTGGGATGTAACCCATACATCACATACAAAAATCTAAAAGGAAAAGACATGAAACCAATAAAAGAAGCCTCGGTCCTCGGAACATGAGGAATCACCAATCTTCAAAGCTCAATATGGGGTCACTAGCCACGAGTATGTGGAATAAAGCGCCTGATCCTACATTAGTGAAATAATGTAGGCAAAAGTATCTGTTAGTACATGGTATGTACCAAGTATGATAGCAATGCATAAAAAGTTTGAAATTATGCTAAAAAGGGACTTTAAATGACATGCAATGACCAAGCTAAATCATAAAATAACTTGTTAGAAAACATAAGTCAAAATCACTGTCAATGCAAGCTAACATCTTTAAAGCCCATTTGAGACACTTCTAGAAGTAACCTTAGTTCATTATTGTTGGAAGTGAGCCTTAATCGACATAGACCATGTGAGTTATAACAATGGAATCCGGTGTCTATCCCACATCGAAAAGAGATGTCCTTACTTGCCAAGGTAAAAACCATAAACTTCTAGCTTAAGTGGATCCACTGGCTAATGTCTATCTAAGACAAACCTATGGTGACACATAGTTTATGGGACACGAATAATCGCCACTTGTCCACTCGGTGCTAAGCATAATTCCCATGGATTAGTCATTAACCTTAACTTTTCTTATTATTAGGAGATATGGGTAATCGCCTCTTGTCTTAGCATCCATGGAAGGCAGATCAAGTAGCCAATCCAAGCTAGAGTTCATAGCATAGCTCCTAGTTCTTGATTCAAAGTTTAGTTGAGAAAACCTTTCAACCTTATGAATCCTTTATGTGAGAAACCCTTTCACAATCAACAACAACAATATTAATGCTTCATTCTCAAAGCAACCTTAAATCATCATTAATTTCATAATGGAACATGCATATCTTCATAAAATTCATCCTTTGATCATTCATAAACTTAATCATGGAATCATAGTTTAGAAATCATGAATCATGCATGGGTTCATATAAATTCATCTAAAAATCATGCAATTATCTCAATTCATGCATAAAAATACATAATCAATCAATTAGATCATAATTGAAAAGAACCCATGAGATTGAACAAAAACCTTAATTTCAATTGGGAATTCTAACTTGTAAAATTGAAGAATTTAGGAATCCTATGGAGGAAAGTACTCCATAGGTGAATACTATCATACCTTGGAGTTCAAAGCCCACAATCAATGAATAATTTGGAGGCTTGGCTTGAAACCCTAGTCTTCTTCTTCAAGCTTTAGAGAGAGAAATATTTGAGAGTATCGAGAAGTAAGCAATCGAGCTTACTGAAACTCTATTAAAGGAGTCAAGGATGGGATCTGTGAAGTGAACTGCTCAGGAAAGGGAATCAGAGAGAATGATTTGGGGAAAAGAAAAAGTATCGTATTCCAAGTATTGTCTCCTTTATATACACGTGTAGATGAAGCCAAAAATATCTAACTAATCGACTTAAGCAAACTAACTTTGACAGCTGTTAACCACTAACTCAGGTACAAAATAAATTTAACTAATCCTGCTTAACTAACTAAAATATCTGATATCTCAATACCCCCTCTCAAGTTGGAAGTGAGGATGTCACAACAAACTTGCCTAAGAGATGCATATGCTTGATTCCTATGAGAGCTTTAGTCAGGATGTCAGCCAACTGATTTACAGTAGAAATGTGGTGTAGTGTGATGAGGCCATCTTGTAGCAAAAAAAATGACAA